>VXBT01014028.1:1355111-1414851 GCA_013400235.1 Oriolus oriolus
TCCAGGGCAGCGAGCGGGATGTAGCGCTGGGATGCTGTGCTGGGATCTGGCCCCAGTCGGCTCGGAGGAGCCGGATGGTGCCGAGGCGAGCGGCAATCGCCTCGTGTTGTCCTCACCCGCCAGGCCCGCAGTGGTACAGCCGAGGAACCTCTCCTTCCCGTCACCCAGCAGGTCCCAGCGAGGGGCGGGCGCTGCCATGTGCCAGAGCTTCCCTCAGCTGTTCAGCCCGGCTGGAACACCTCGCTCCAGCTCTGGGATGCAACGGGAAATGTTTCTAAGCGTTTTTCTGACGGGTCTTTTTTTTCTTAGTGAGGTGACAGCCGGGGGAACAGGTGTGGGGTAGGACAGGGGGCACCCCGCGTCACGCTGGCCACGGGGATCACGCCACAGCCACACGGGTTGGAGGGACCATCCCACAGCCACACGGGTTGGAGGGACCGTCCCACAGCCACACGGGTTGGAGGGACCATCCCACAGCCACACAGGTTGGAGGGACCATCCCACAGCCACACAGGTTGGAGGGACCATCCCACAGCCACACAGGCTGGAGGGACCATCCCACAGCCACACAGGTTGGAGGGACCATCCCACAGCCACACAGGCTGGAGGGATCACCCCGCACCCACACAGGTCGGAGGGGACACCCCACAGCTGGTTGCCCTCCCAGAAGGAGAAGCTGTTGAACCGTGCCTGCGGTACGTGCGTGCTGCCACAGTAATTGTGTATATTTCCGAAATATAACCATAAACAAAGAGTGTATTGTCATATCCCATTGGTCTTCCTCAGAAATGCTCTGGCAGATATGAAGATATGAAATGTTTGTAGTGGGAAGGTTGTGAGAAGAGTAAGCAAGTGTGTAGCAAATTCAAATTCGATTTTTTCCCCCTGACTAAACAGCTTATTCAGACTGGGAACTCAAAAGCAGCGTGGCCAACAGGGCAAGGGAGGGGATTCCGCCCCTCTGGTCTGCTCTGGTGAGACCCCACCTGCAGTGCTGCATCCAGCTCTGGGGTCCCCAGCATTAAAAGGATGTGGAAATGTTGGAATGAGTCCAGAGCAGGGACATGGACATGCTCAGAAGGTTGGAGCACCTCTCCTATGAAGACAGGCTGAGAGAGCTGGGGTTGTTCAGCCTGGAGGAGGTTCTGGGGAGACCTTACTGCAGCCATTCAGTACCTGAAAGGGGCTACACGAGAGCTGCAGAGGAATTTTTTTATGAGGGCCTGTAGCAATAGGAAAAGGGAACACAGCTTTAAACTGAAACTAGGTGTATATTAGATACTAGGAAGAAATTTTTTACTCTGGGGATGGTGAGGCACTGGCACAGGTTTCCCAGAGAAGTTGTGGATGCCCCATCCCTGGAATTGTTCAAGGCCATGTTTGATGGGGCTCTGAGCAGCCTGGTCTAGTGCAAGGTGTCCCTGCCTGTGGCAGAGGTGTTGGAACTAGAGCCCCTTCCAACCCAAACTGTTCTATGATTCTGTGAGTCAGCTGTCCTGGCCATGCTCCCTCCCAGCTTTTCCTGCACTTCCTCACTGGCAGAGCATGAGACACTGAAAAGTCCTTGACTAAGGGTAAGCACTACTTAGCAACAACCAAAACATCAGAGTATTTTTCTCGTGCTGTATCCAAAACAGAGCACTGTACCAGCTACTAGAAAAAAAAACTCTGTCCCAGCCAAAACCAGGACATCGTGGCAGAAGGGTTGTAACTAGATGATCTTCAAGGTCACTTTCAACCCAAACCATTCCATGATTCTGTGATTCCCTGAACATCACTCAAACACATGATCAAGCCAAAGAGTTTAGAGGGCATTAATAAATAAATACTTCAAGCTAGCTAGCATGAATATTAATAGTAGTGATAAAGCCTTATGCTTAAGGGAACACAATTTAAAAAAAGAATAGGACAGTGATCTGGTTAGAAAAAAATATTTTAAGTTGCCTATTTGCTTAGTAGTCCGTGATGAGATTTGTGTCCTGTCTAACTCCATCCTGAGAGACCAAGGATGTTTGAGTTGTCCCAACACCATCTGAACCAAATCTGAACAGCCTGTTAAAAGTTTTAGTTTAATTCCTCCATGATACCATTTTTTTAATGGATGTGTGTATGTGGACAAGCTTGGATTTAATTCTGCTGATGAAGAATAGACGTGGATTTCATGTCCGTCATGCAGAACAGTGGTGCAGTTATAGCAGAATATAGTAATGGTTGCATTATTCCTGCATGCAATTTACTGCATCTTTGTGCTTTATGCATGAGCCAAAGATGGTACACTCCAAGGACATGCATTCCTTCATTATATCTCAGGGAACTACAAAAATGCAGTCTGCTTGAGTTTGAAATAATTATTCTTCAAAAATGTAGTAATCATGTAACATTTTGCCTTCTGGAGAGCTTTGGTCAAGGCTAGAATTTTAACTACTTTAACTGCTTTCCTTCCATGAAGATTTAATGCCAGATCAGATTCAAGATGCTCAACATTCAGGTGGGCAGCACCCAAAAAATGACGGGCTGATGGCACAGGCAGCAGGTTTATATCTCAGCACAACAGAGCAAGCAAAGTTTGATTTGAGTTTGTGGAATGAATTCCTGTGGGAGCAACTAATTAACACTGTCCCACATAGAATGAAAAAGACAGGATAAAAGGGCTGCATGTGACACGATGGTCACACTTCTTAGTTATACCGGAAGTATTTTTTATGCAGCTATGGAAGGTGTATCCTCAGATTCTGGCCAGAATATCCCACTGCAGTCCCTAATTTCGGGAAGAATATTTTCCTTGGTTGGATTTTTTTTTTTTTTTTTTTTTAGACAAATGGTTACCATTCAGTACAACACAAATGACCAAAAGCATGTTATGGTAAAAACTGTTCCTTCCACCCTTGAGGAGCACTTCATAAACTGTCTTGAAGATGTTGGTCTGAAGATTTGTATAGTCAAGAAATGCCGAGAGTTGAGGCAAGAAAATATTTGAGGTAAAGAGAGGCTTTTAAAAGCTTTCAGAACACATGAATGGTTGTATTCTAAGCATGGAAGGAAGATGGCAGAGCTATATCCATTTAAAATAGTGGGTTTAGTTGTATAAAGATAGAACGCGAGTAACTGGCTGTGAATTGGGGGCTACCGCTTTACATAATGTGAACAGGTAGTTACATTGTACTAAAAATGTACTCTTTTCACAGTTTCTTTAGGCTACCAGACCTTTGTATAGGAGTTGTGTGGCAAGGTTTTGGCAGAGGAGGGCCGCAGGGGTGGCTTCTGTGAGAGGCTTCCCAGACGTCCAAGGGAACCAATGCCATAATCCTGTTTACAGAAGTAACTGTGTGACTGCAGCTAGAAAAAGCCAAGAGTCTGGCAGCAGTATTTGCAGAGAAAAACATTTCCTGTACCTTGGAATGAGTAAACAGTAACACTTTGGAGGAGTGGTTTGAATCAGTCGTCATGAAAATTGATCTTCAGTCAGTGAAGAGAAAACCTTGATTTAAATGATTGTTTATATTAAATTACAGTTGTATTGTGTCTTAAAGACTGATTTTTCACTGTTTGGTAACCATTAAAATGTGCTGATTATGGTCTTCATGCGTAATTTACCGTTTCTTTTTGCTAGCAAAGAGGATGTGGTGTAGTTACATACATCTGAGACATTTCAGACTTTAACATAACATCTCAACTTTTACCTACATTTCACTATTTTGGAAGATGAGGGCTGTTTAATTTTTTTTTCTAGGTAACTATTACACTTTTACTTGTGATTCATACCAAACTCCTAGTGGATAAATACGGGAATTGAAAGAAAATAATGAGGAAAAAACCCCTTTTTAGAGTTGCTTTTAGTTGAATAAGATTACTATCAATGTATTTGATCCTTCTTCTTGAGGAGATTGTCTAAATATGTTTTGCATTGAAAAAGGTTTTATTTAGAAAATGGAAGTATACTTGCAGGAAGAGAATGCGATTGGTTTGATCACTCAGTCTTTCAAGTGCGTAGAACTAGTAGAGATAATCCTGTCATCTCCACCTCTGTTTTATTTATGGATGGAAATAATGAAAAAAATCAACGGAGGTAATCCATTTAAGTGAGCTGGTTGAATGAACAGAAATGAAGGAAATACTGCCACCTTGCTTGCAGAAAAAGATGCTTGTCAAAAACTGATTCAACACTTCAGCAAACCAAGATTAATCCTTCAGCAGCTTGAACAGAAAGTCCACACTGTTTAATAATGCTACTTTTGTAGTATTTGTACCATTATTTTGTTTTGCAAAGCAAACATATTTAAAATTTAATTTTAAATCAACCAACCTGATTGATGTTATTTTTATTATTTTATTTTAGAGACCCAGAGAAGTTACCAGGGAAGAACCATTTTTTTTACTTTACATTTAAATCAAGCACAAAATCAGAATCTTCCAGAAACCGGGTATTTTTCTTTATGTGTAAAGAGGCTGTATGTGATTGGAGAAGCCTGTCTTTTAACAAGGCAGGAAAAAAATATCATCCAAATATATAAAACTCTAATATTACTGCAGAATATTTGTTCTTTGATGTGTTTTGGAAGGAGCAGCAGTTCGTAGCGCTATCAACTTTGTTTAAACTAAGTGCAAGTGCATGAAATTATATTCATTAACAAAATCAGAATAAATCATGTTACTAATAGAGCTCTAGTGGTAAACAGAAAAAAATACAGAGATGGACTTTGTAGGAGCCAATCTTGCTCAGTAATAAATTTAAATTTTTTTTGGCGTTCCAGCTCTAGCCTTCTGTTGCCTCTGCTGTTTTGAGCCCCAGAACGAGTGAAAATCTGGGGCGTTTAGGGGCAGTGGTTTTCCTGTCGCTGATAAGGCCGGGGGCCGTGGGTTGTAGTTCAGCTTTTGGTCGTTAGATGACGGTAGCTCCCTGGGCATTTTGGGCTCTGGGTTTTCTGACGTGTTCAATTGTGAGGAGAGAGAGCACAGCAGGGGTTTCGGACTGGTCTTTGGGTAGAGGAACACAGGCAGTACACTCGATGCATGCTGTCCCACTCCAAAAAAACCCCCAAACACCCTCCCCCCCAAAAAAAAAAAAGCCCAGCACCCCAAAACCACACCACAACAGAAAAAGAGATTTTTGACTGAAAATGAAAGATGCAGCCCAGCTCCAGAGCACAGGGCTGAATAATGTCCCGTTCTCTGAGCTCAGTCTGTCCCCAGCCACTGTAGTACAACAGCTCTGAGGTGTAAATAAAGCAGCAGGGGATTGTCAGGTTGTTCTCCCACCTATTCTGCCTCTGCCAGCTGCGTACAGGCACAGAAATGCAGTGTTTTGTTGGCTTGATGCCGTGAGAGGTTCTTTGTATGCATTAGTGGCTCCCTGTGCTGTGGCAAGGTCAAGTCCTACTGTTGACGTGTGCAGGGACAGAACTGCAGTATCTACTTGTGATTAAGATTATGCAAAGGAGTGCCACGGATAGCACACTGCTTTGCTGAAAATACCACTGTGTTCCTAGATTTTGTCAGTCACTGCAAGTAATGCTCTTTGAAACTATAGATTTCCCACATGCTGTGTTGCTTTTCAGTAGGATACAGGCCTTCTGCATGTTTTCAAGTGCAACATTCATGTGCACTTTGTGTAGGAGAATTAATTCAGCTGATGATGACACATTGGGGCATTTAAGCTGTGTATGCCTCTTCTGCAGCATGTTTTCAGTGATAAGCCAAATTACCTGAATAATGCATTGGCTGAAAAGGAAAACAACTAAGTAAGGCTGCCATAGTTCACAATGTGCAGTTCCTCCTTAACTGCAGACCTTTTAAGCCTTTTTTCATCTCAGTCTCAAAGCCCAGAACCTCTTGAACAAGAGCTTCGCTATGCATTTTGTACATGAGGAAACTGGAACAATAAAATTTGATGGCATGTACATGATCATCCAGGAAGTGTCTGATACATCTGGAAATGGAGCCTGGGTGGGTTCCTGATCTCTATTCTTGTGCCTTCACTGCCACATTAATTTTTCCATTCGCTGCACAGCTTTATTTGGTAATAGTGGTGCTGCTGTTCTTCACAAGACAGTCTGCGCTGGTGTCCAGATTAGAACAATGGCCATGACAACTGTTTTCTCTTTGACAAAGTACCATAAAAATGCACAGTGCTTTCAAGTAAGCACATGTGTCAACAAAGAATGCAATGCCTGTTCCTTGACTTAAAAGTTTCTTTTGTGAGCGTGGAGTTCAGACTTCACAAGATGCTAGTCCACTAGATTTCCACTGATTTTTATGAAGTCAGTGGGGCTGCAGCTATATAAGTGAAGACTGAATTTTGCCTTCTAGTTTCAAAGTAGGCATTTAATAATCAAGTAGACATCAGAGTGTATTCTGTGCTGCCTTTTAACTCAATGATATGCAGCACTGCAGTTGAGAAGGCTTTCATTGCAGCTATGTCTCAGCTTGACTTGTAAGGTTGCTAAAGGAATGTCTTGTTCTTGTGCCATATTTGTCTTGCTCTTTTTTTGTTGTAATTTATTTGCTTTAGAGAACAGAACCAGACTTAAGCATCTGTTTCTCAATGAGGTTGGGTATTTTTTGGGGGGATGTGGGGGTGTTTTCACCCAGTGTTACAGATTGTTTCACTAAAGAACGTAACAGTTAACTGAGTAGCCCAAGGTGATTCAGTGAACTGATCAGCCTTTCTGAAAATGTTAAACTCTTCTGGCTCCTTGTCTTTTAAACTTGTCTAGCCACTAAATCATATTAGCTCCCAAATGAAATGAAACTTTGGGAACTGGAAGTCACTTTTCATACTGTCTAATTGCCATTCTTATGTGGGAAAATTACTGTAAAAATCCTGCCTGGGAATGCTACCAAAATTGTTTTAATAATGTTAAACAAAGCTTTTTGCGTCAAATAATTTATTATCTGTTGACACTAATTCACACAGAGTATACATATGAACAGTTGAGCATGTTTTACTGGACCAAAGCAGGAGTGTGTGAGGTGATGTTGTATTGATCTACCCTGCAGAAAACAGAGGCTGTTTAAGAAAAGGACAACAGATTCTGCCAGAATAAAAGGAAAGGGAAAGAACTGTCTCAGAAAAACATCTTTTCTTGTATAATGATTTTTAAAAGACAAGCATTCCAGTTACGCAAAATTTTTCTTTCCAACTATTATTCAAAGAATTTCTTCTTTCTATGCATTTCCCTTTCCCATTCTTTCTGTTCCAGTTTGGAAAGTGTTATGATGACCATAACAATTTGAGGCAGTAAGTGAGGAAAGGTTTATGAGGAGAATCTGTTATTAGTATGATAGAGTGGTAAAAAATGACCATACTTTAAGGCACAGGTGTGATCTGAGGAAAGGTTTGTTTGTTCAGTACCTTATCTGTGTTTGTTACTGTGTTGTCTGGTGTAATAACAGAAAAAAAACCCAAAACCTTGACTTTTGTTTTCCATTTGTCTCTCCAATTTCTCTGTCCATCCTCTGTTTTCAACTCTGAAAACAACTGGTGAAAACAAATGGAGACAAAATATGGAAAAAGTTGAATAGAAGGGGAATGCTAAAACTTTTTTTTTTACTTTTTCGCAGAGGGCTTTGGTTGCTTTTGGGAGAGGGAGATGACTTCTAACAGCAAAACATTACTTAAAACAAATGAGGAAATGCTACTGCATAAATAAATTGTGCATATAAATTTATGCAAGACAAAACCCATTGACTGAAAATATGCACCTCAGTTCAAAGTTGAACTCACATCTTTGTGTCTTTTTAAAAATACCATTTTATTTTGCATACCAACTTTTTAAACAAAATACGTATCTTTCAGTTATGTGGCTTACAATGTAGTATTAGCTACTGATGTAAAGGTATTTTACGCACATTTCTTCACATTCCTTTTAACTTTCTTAAAATAGAAACTGGTTTATGTAAATACTTCTCTAAATAAAAATCTTTCCTGATTTGCTAATAAGGGGAAGCTAAGGATATGTACTCCAGGCTAGTGGATTGACATAGCTGTTGCATAATCAACTATTCCAGGACAACCATTCTTGCTTGGATAGGCTCTTCCAGAACAAAAAGTGGGTTTACTCCAAAATAATAAATCTTTTTACAAAGTAGAACTACTCTTCACTGATTGGGTTATTGTGTGCTGAAATAAAATACTCACCTGAGAACAGGTGGTTCAACCAAGTAACCCCCTTGTAACAAATATTTTTGTTAGTTTCTCTGAGGCAGCTTAGGTAAGATATTGGCATCCCAAGGTTTTCAAACAAGGGGAAATTAAGTAAATTTTAACTGAAACAAGTACTTACCTAGCTCATTGTATCACTCCTAACTCATCAAGACATGCAGTATGGAAATTCAGAAGAACAATAATTGTGAGATATTTCTCTACAACAAAAAGTTATGTTTCAGGTGGAGATTGCTTGACTTCTTGTTAAGTAACATTCACATTCCACTGTCTTCAACATTATCCTATTTACTCTAGCAACAAACTCAGCTGATGTTTTTGGCTGGCGCTGTTTGCTTCTGCTCTGAGTCTTGGCCACTGGAATTTTTATCATTTCCAGAGGGGTTTCCAGCAGTTACAGACTCAGAGCCCTTCCTGCTGACCAGCAGACCATCATCTCATCCAGATATTAGTCCAATGCTCAGGCAGCAGAATGGTGACTGAGGGAGACAGATATGTCTTCTCCTGCTAGATTAATCACATAATTGTCTGTCAAATTACTCAACTTTCCACCGCTGGCACTGGAACTGACACTGTCTCTATTCCTGCCAAAGAGTATTCCCCTGTCTTTGGCTGTATTTTAGGCTTTTCCAACTTGTGCAGGCTATCTCTGCCTATTATTTTTCTGACATCATACATTTTGCTGTCAGTAATCCTGCAACACAAAAATAATTTGTTTTTTATGTCTGTAATTTATGCTCCAGAGTTGAGTAAATTGCTGCACTTCAGACCCAATCCAAAGTCTAATTAAGTCATTGGAAACATTCCAGTTGACTTCACTAGGCTTTACATCAGGTCCATAAGTAGTACTTGCCTGCCACTGAGTCAGAACTTATAAAAGACAAACAAAGCAGAACACTTTTTTACCATTCTTAGTCAGAAAATGCCAAGGTAAGGAAAAATAGCAAAAAAGAATCAGACTGTACTTTAAATTGCAACTCCTTCAGCTGCTAGTCCTAAATAGTGCTTCATTCAATAAGAAACCGATAAAAAACTGCTTAAGCATCACTGTATTAAAGGATTTAAGAAGAAGTTCCTTTTATTTATTTCTGGGTTTTTTCTTGTATTTTAATTGCTTATTTAGTGGATTCCACATCATGCTAACATGAGTAAAGCTCTTGTGATTGCTAAATGTTACTTTTATTTTCAAAGTCTCACTTTATATGTTATGGGCAGCAAAGTGCTGCAGCTAACACCAAATATGTGACTCACTTGATGAACAAGAAAAATTAAAAAGATAAGAAAAAAACCCAGTATTTATTATTTCTTCTACAGAATCCAGGTAGCACTGTGAGAACCAGGGACTCTTGCTCCTCTTAGTAACGCTAACAATTGTGCAAACTGTTAAACTTCTCTTGAAAAAGCTGAATTTGAAATGTTTAAAAGAAAAAACCCACCACACTGATTTTTCCCCAGGGGTGCAGAAGATTCTGTAAGGTAAACAAACTGTAGCACTGTGCTGTGGGTGCAGGTGGCTAATTAGTGCTCATCCCTATCTTTAATCCCAGGGGAAGGGAGAAAACCTTTTAAATCTCTCTATCAAAAATGGATGTAGTCAAGCTTGAAAGGAGGCCATGACAAGCTGACTGTAGAAGCTGTGTGAACAGTTAATTCAATTAGATCTTTAATGCAAATATCTTTGGAATACGGTTGCATTTGCATATCCCTCAGCTAGGACTTAAGTCAACATTTTTAGTACATTTTTCAGCATCCACTGAAATTAAATTAGCGAAATACTTGTGAAATGTAACTTCAGGATCTAGAAAACAACAGATTAAAATACCATTTATGAACTAAATGAAAACGAAGATTAACTGAGTTTTAGGATGCCAAGGAAGAATCTGAAGAACCTGCCAGAATCCAAAAAGCTGGATTCTCACAGTTCTAAACAGGTCATATAAGGGCAGATTCACAGATTTGATTAGATATCTAATTTCCTTTGGGCTTCTTAGTGATGTTATAAGGATCTGGTTCCCAGCTTTGCAGGTCTTGGTTCTGTGGATGTTTCTCTCAACAGCATGTCCTCGAAAACAATTAAAAAATGGGACAGGAGGAGGAGAGCTTTTAAAGTTGGATCAGCTCTCTGCTCTGGTTTACTACTCAGCTCCACAGACAATCGCAGCAGAACAAACAGGGTGTGGGCACAGGCGTGGAAGTGATCAAGGATGAGGAAAGGGGGCTGGAAGCACTTAGCTCTGCCAGTGTGAGAAGTGGCCTTGGAACCAGAGAGCCTCATTTCCTCAGGCCTCATTTACACTACAAAGTTTTCCAAACAAAGTTGCCTCGTGTTCCCACATGGGTTTGAAAGCTGGCAAAACATAACCCTTACTCTGGGTGAAACCTCCCATACCACAGCCCTCAGCCACCAACCACTCTGCTCATGACATAGCAGCAGTGGCATCCAGGAGCTCCTGCCCCTGCTCATAGCAAACATTTTTCCAAAGTAAATTTTATACAGGGGTGCATATCTAACAGGTTTTCTGAGAGGTACTGGTAAAGCTTTCTGATTATATAGATAACACCTACTGCTATTTGATTCCATTTTTCTATGGAAGTGAGCGCTTTGCAGTCAGACTGTTACTGGTAGTACACTGTAATAATCTTTAAATGCTTTGTATCAGGAAAATCTTCCATTTAAAGACAACTTGTAAATCATAGTTATCAAGTATGAAATACCCAATTTTAAAAAAAGAGAAAACATTTTCCATTCGGTTCACACCTGGGACTGAGAGGAATGAGGGAAAACCAGAATTTTCTCTCTGTGAGCAAGTTTCCAGAATTTAATTTAATTGCATTTGGGAGACTTGTCTATTGGTGTTGTAGCACTTACACTGCCTGGTGACTGATACTGCATTGCTTGGTAACTGTTTGGACAGGAAAAACAATATAGTACAGAAGCAGAAACACATGCAGTAAACCAGCTTGGTGCACACAACAGCAGGAAATCCTTGTGAATGCGACAAGTGCACGAGGTAGATACCATAGCAAAGAAGCCAAAACCAGGGTAAATGTTTTGTGCTGATTTCCTTACGCAAGATACTTGGATCAGTTGCTCTCTCCTGTATTTAAGCCAACAACATGTTTCTTTTCTATGAACACTGACAGTGGCAAGTGGTTATGCAAAGAGGTCCTCAGCAGGGAAAGCAGCGGAACTGAATGAAAAGTGTGTTCCTGTTTCCTACCTCAGTATTCAATCAAATACACTAAATGGAGAGAATGGGTTTATTTTTAAAACTTTATTAGTTGTCTGAAGAATGTCTGCTGCACAAATAGGACAGCTTTGCATTTTGAAACTGGAATTTTTTTGCTACACCCATTCAGTTCTAGAAATGCTCTGTAAGGTTTGCACAGGAGCATTCTAAGCCCTCACCATGTCCTTATTTAGTGGAAACTTGAAAAACTAGGCCGTGAGATACAAATGTGCATGTCTGTACTAATATAGGCTAGGCTAACGCTTTTACAAACTATTGATAGTAATTCTCATTCTGATGGCAGCTGCTGAGAACTTTGTGGAACAACAGCCCGATTTGGAAAAATAAGGCCAAAATATGCATAATTTCAAAATTAGGAAGGCTTCTGCTCTTGATTTACCTTATTACCCTTCTTTATGCAGTAGTATCAGTAAACACACTATCATGATAAATTCTATCTCAATCATAGTGAATGTGGTTTTCTCCTCATCCTTGACTATACCTATATAAACCATTATTATCAAAAGCACAGAAAAAGCTAGGAAATCATTTCATATTTCTTCACTGACTCCATCCTCATCGAAATATGTTATTGCTGTAATCTGAACATAATTATCCCTGAGATTGTAACTTCTGGCAATTTTGAGTTTAATATCAAGACGTCTTTTACACATTAATCAGATTGATCCTTTATTTCAACTAAAAGCCCTCATTCTGTGATTCTGTGATGATATAGGTTTAAAAACCTTTTTCTTAAAAAAATTCTTTAAAATCTTTTACAAACTAAAGTAGCTAGTGTTGATAGATATGGGATGTAACACTATGGAATAACTATTTTATATGAAGAAAAGAGATAGAAATAATGAACAAGCATACACTTTCGAACACCACTTTAATCTAGACTCTGCAAAATTTGAAAATAACGTAACTTTAGACTGAGAAATGTTGTCCCTGTCAGCTGTAGTGAGAATAATGTACAGGAAAAGGTGATGTAATGATCATATCACTTACATTATTCTCTCCCTAATGAATAATCTTCCACAATAAGGATGAGCTCACTTACTATTATTGGAGCCACATCTGTAGGCCACAGCACACTGCTGAATGCAGCAGAGTTTGGATGCTGTATAATCTGCCTGTAGCTAACACTTTTCATTGGAATTGCAAAACCATTATATGTACTACATGTGGAGTAAATTTTTCTCATGAGGAATCCGACAGAATCAAAGAAACAAAGCTTTTATTCACAGCAGTTGTACTTGGGATTCACACACTTCCTAAGCATAGCTATGTCTTTCTTTGAAAACCAGTCCCAGACTATTATTAGTTTGAAACATCTAAAACATGTGATGAATGTTTTCTGTTCTTATTTCAGCCAGAGCTCACATGATTAGTATAGTAGTCTAACTTTGATTTCAAGCTAAGGATAGACAATCTTCTCTATTTCCATTCCTCTTCCTATTTGTACCTTCAGTGCAGACAGTCTGTGTGCTCAGTTGTGCAACTGTGTAACTGACTTATGTAATGTGCTTTCTGTAAATGATGAATCATATTCTTATTTATACCTGGTAATATGAGTACAGCTGGGAGTCAATTTGGAACTCAAGAAATAACATAATTAGAGCCACTGAGTAATGTAATTCAGTATTACAAATGTCTTGAATACACAAGCTTTTATTAATATTAATGAAGCAGGAATGGACAAGGAAGAATATGGTGTGTGTAGAAAGTCTAAAATAAATAGTCTCTCCCATAGAATAAGCACATTCCCTGATGCTGTTCTCTCCATGAATCTAATCTAATAATTGTACTGGGCTGGAAGGAGTACTGAGAACATTTTAGGAAAGGGTTAAGCATGTGCTTAAAATGACACATGTTTCTATGTGTTTTGCTGAGTGCAGTACTAGGAGCTGAGCATAACAGACCAAATTCCCTTTTTGTGGTGGCAGTGTGTGTCTGTGGGAGCAATGTTTCTATGGATAACTGTAAATTTCTCATTTAAGTAGGAATAAAGTTTTCTCATTTCAGTGTTTTGTCTCTGTGCTCATAAAACCGGTCAGAGAAGTCAATTTTCATAAAAATTTCTGAACTAAAAATATATCAAGGATTGCAAAGGAAACTTCAAAACCATTCCTCTTCCAAATATGGTCCTAACACTGGGATCTTCCCCCTTAGTTAAACAACCTGTCATCACAAATCCTAAACTAGACTTACGTGTGTGTGCCCCCATGTACACAGGCATACCCTTGTGTAAGCAGTAGTTACACCGTTTCAGATTGGAGAAGTTTGCCTCCAGGGGTAGTGACGGCCCCCTCAGGCTCCCCCGCACTGACACTGAAGTCCCCATTCTCACAATGACTGACCCAGCTCCCAGCCCATCTTGACTCCTCCACAGCAGCCTGGTCCCCCAGCAGAATGAGCCAGTGCTGTCGCTGTGTGTGCAGATGAAGTGGGTGAGTTGCTGGCCTGATCTGTGGCCCAGATATGCGGCTGTCTGGAGAGTTCTTTCCAGGTGACTCCTGCTGGAAGCTGGAGCCGCTTGTCACATTTGTGCTGAGGTCTGCACCAGCCTCGGCACTTGCCTGGCTGGACTGTGCTAACAGAAAAGTTCCCAGTTTGGAATCAGCCGAGGAGGTGCCACAGCTCCTTGAGAACTGCCTGTCATCTATCCCTATGCTTATCTGTGGGAATGAAGCACCGACAACTGGCATTAGTGGAAGCTGGGCCACTCGCTGTAAGAAAGACATTGAAATGCCGGAGCGAGTCCAGAGAAGGACAGCGGAGCTGGTGAAGGGTCTGGAGCGCAAGTCTGATGAGGAACAACTGAGGGAGCTGGGGGTGTTTAGCCTGGAGAAAAGGATGTTCAGGGATGACCTTTTCACTCTCTACAAGTGCCCGAGAGGAGTTTGAAGCCAGGTGGGGGGTGGCGTCTTCTCTCTACAAGTGACAAGACAAGAGGAAACAGTCCTAGGGTCTGCCAGAGGAGGTTGAGATTGGACAATTTCTTCCCCAGAAGGGTTGCAGCAGTGGTTCCAGGCAGTGGAACAGGCTGCCCAGGGGAGTAGTGGAAGTGTCCCTGGAAGCGTTCCAAAAACATATGGTTATGCCACTTAGGGACATGGTTTAGTGGTGGACTTGGAAGTGCTGGGTTAGCAGTAGGACTGGATGATCTTAGAGGTCTTTTCCAGCATTATCAATTCTGTGATTCTGTGATTCTACATGTAGAGATTCTCATTTGCTTACTAAAATTTGAACTGGACTCATTGCAGTGCAGTGACATTGTGTCTTCCTCTCTTATGCTTAACTGGACATCTTTCTTCTATCACTTATATCACAAAACATTTTAAACTTTAATTTTTGGAATATGGATGTTTCTTCTTGATTTACTAACTGGAGCCTACAATACTTGCCTTGACACATTTCATAAACATTTTTTATGTTCTATTTCTATTAGCTCTCTTTCTCCTAGCTGTCTCCTCTCCATTTCCTTTGAGAGGCATCAAGATTGTTCCTCTGCCCTGTTTCAAGACCTGAATAATTCTGCAAAATTAATGCATGATGTCAAGTATGGGTAGAAATAAGCCATTATGTCCCTCATCACTATATTAGTCATTGATTTATTCAGCTCACTCTCAACCTTCATACAAATATATCACATCTTATAAAATTTCTGTCTGTTGCTATTTTTAGTGGATAAACATCAGCCAACAAAATAAACATTTCCATTCCATAGTATGAGATAGAATGGAGGAAAATATATTTGGTTCCTCATACTAATGTCAGTTGTCCAAGTGGTTTTTTTCTCGGTGTTTGTGTCTAATCTTTGCCTGTGTAGACATATTTCTATAAATTCCAGAACAGGTCGGTTTTATTCTGTGCAATGCAACACCAAGTGAAAACATCAGCCCCTAAACTGACAAGCCAGTGAGTAATTTTCCTCTCTCTCAGCCTGCAAAATATTCAGAAGTATATATGTATATATGTGTGTTTTTTAGCTACAACATATTTCTTCGGGGAATGTGAAATTTCTATAATTGCAGTAATGGGCACAGTAAAACAAGAGTACGGATGATTACAGTTTGCACAAAGTGAATGGAAGTTTGTTTTCCCATAGTGCAGCAGGTAAGAAAAACACATAAAACCTCTTTGTTGAAAAGGGACGATGTTTCCTCATCTCTTACAAAAAGCACTTGTTTCCTAGATTTTCTTAGTTAATTTCACTAAAAAATCAGACCCAAGAAGAGTGAATTGGATGCAAAATAGAAATAAAACTATTTACTGTAAAGTAAACAGTAAAAGGGTAGAAGTAGAGTGTTCAGAGACACTGGTCAGGCTGCTTTTGTACCCTTCACTCCTGCTTCAGCATTTACTACCATGCCTCATTTCCTCTCTCAAAGCCAAATTGTCTGTGGCAATCTTTGAAAGGGATTTTTTTCTTTCTTGATTTAAAATTTTTGAGTCAATGCTTAATAAACTGGTGAATGACTTGGAAGAACCATGTGATGAGAAAATGGTTCCTTAGGAGCATCTGATGTTGAAGTATCTGACATGCAACCTGGAGTAATCTGTCTGTTTAGAAGATTGCTTACTGCCTCTTATGGTATATAGTAAAAGACAGTTCAAATAAGAAGATAAGTCATTGGAATTCTGATGTTGCTATAAAAAGAGGAGAAGTTCTTTCAAGCATAAAAATTATGAGTTCAGGTTTTTTTCTTTTTTCCAGTCAGGATCCACCTTAAATTAGTTTCTGAAGTAAATCAAAATGGTTTTGTTTGAAAATCAGATTGAAAACCTCAACATCTTGCATGACTTAAGTGCTTTCTCGTTTCATTTGGGTTCGACATACCACAAGAGTCGGACACTTTTGTGTTCATGTTTCAATGCTCACAGTACTCAGGATAAATCAGTACTTACACATGAAGTGTCTTCACAGTTAATGTTAAAAGGCAGCTGCTTCTGGGCTTAATCATGGTTACTGGTTATCAGTGCAGAGCAAAACTGTGGGACAGCTACAAGAAAAGCCAAGTTCAGCTCAATAGAACACAGTTATCCAGGCCAGATTTTCCCTGTTCGTCTTCCATTTCAATCACAGAGTGCTACAAGTTGTCTCTTTTCCTGGTGTGGAACCAGTTGTATCCTGCTTATATACATGGAATCCACTGGGCTAGGACACAAGGGATACAGTGTCCAGCTCAGTCATGCAATGGTATTCACCATGAGGAAATTAAAACTCATCAGAGAGAAACACAATTTTCTCAACCATCTCTCTAGGGCACCTAAGAATCATTGCAAATCGTCCCACCATGTTTTCTCTGTACAATATGGACTTCTTGACCCAGTGCCACTCATATGAATACACAAGAAGACACATTCTAAGAAGCAAAAGAGCAAACACCTAATGAGATATTTCACAACAACAAAACAACCCACTGCATACTGTTCTACAAGCTAAAAATTATCACATTTCTAATTTCAATATATTTTTTAAATTGTGCAATAATACAGAAGTAGATTTAATTTCCAAATGAAGTAGTTTATTAGAACAGCTGGTTTCACATACAAAAGCTGAGAGTTAATATTAGCTTTGAGTTCTACTTTTTCAAGTGCTTTGAGATTCATGACTAATGTATGAATTGTAGGGAGGAAGTTTTATAGATTTTATTCAGCCTGATGTATAAATTTGTGTTTGATTCTAAAGTTCACTATAGGTAAACATCAATTTGCCATCTGTGAGAACAAATGTTTCAAGTATCAGAAAATTAGCTGTAATTTCAGCTGTATGATACACAGCTGAACCTGATACACCAAAAATACAAATATTGTAACTACTGTTAAAGTTCCTTGTATTGCAGATAATTTGGTGTGCTTTCCTATTTATATGTTATATTCTGATAACTGGAAACTTAAATATATACATTTCAGTCTTTTTTTTTGTTTCATGTCCCCTTTAACTCTTTACTTTGACTGAGAAAGGAGTTTTGAAGCCAGCAACACTAAAATCCATGCAGCTACTGAAAATGTTCTCCCCTCTCCAGCTGCAAAGCTTGCTGCCTAATGCCAGAGAATTAATAAATCGTGTAAAACGGACAGTTGAGGAACAACTTGACAGCTTGGGAAGCACTGTCAGGCCCTCTGCCCATGGGTTCCCTATTGATGTCTACTCCAGTGACCCACCTCAGGGCTCTCACCAGATGCGATCAGCCGGATTTCCCACTCGGGGCAGTGGGGACACAGAGAGCCCATTCATCCCTCTGCACCATGCATGGGCAGCTCCCACCCCTGTAGGCAGATCCCCAGGCAGCTCAGAGCCCCATCTGGTAGCCATTCAGATCATGTGAACTCAAATATTATTTGAAACTACTTCTTTCTTCGTTCACTAGGCTGCATTGCTGTGATGACTGACATGAAGCCCAGATTATTTCATGTTGCAACATTAGCAGCAAACAGTATTGTGAACTTTTTCCAGCCTTCTCAGAAGCTTGAAGGATGCTTGAACGTGGAAGCTGTCAAATTTCACCAAAAGTTTAGATAAATGGATAGATATAAGTGTCTGTAAGATAATTTATTTCAGAAACTTCTAGGAAAGGAACTGGATAATTATTAACCACTTTGGCTGCCATCATCAAACATAGCTGGCAGTGAAAGGCATCTAAACTGTAGTTCTATCCTGGTGTTTGATGGTTTATACCAGAATATGAACAGAAGAAATATCTCCATCCCTGGGCAGCAGTATCTTCCACCTCTCATTTTACAAGTTGATACTGTATTATAGATTATAATAAATGGGAGGAACTAAGTGGATTTTCTAGATATTTCTCTTCCTGTCACTGCCTATAAATTGTGGTACATTATGTAGTATTTAAACTTACTTGCGTAATGCCAAGTTACCCCAAATTTTAATCAATTTGTCAGTGAGATGACTCTAGAAATAGATCTGAAAACAGGAAAAAGTGTGATATAATCAGAAGAGAAATGAGTCATATTTGCTGCCCTGAGGTCTAGGCTGACCTATTGACACTGTACACTCAAAGATCTTAATTAGCTGGTCAATTGTAAAATGCATCTCTTGGTACACGTGGAGTCTTCCAGCTGTGCACACAAAAGGATTAGATCAGCCTAATTTGGTTATGAAATCAAAGGGTAGGATTTTTAAGTAAGAATTGTAACTAAAGGTTAACTAAAATGACTTGGATTTAAAAAAGGAGACTTTGTAGATACAGAGAAAATTATAGTAGTCCTATGTGAAGTCTGAGAAACAAATGCCTTCTTTTAAAAAAAAGGTGATGTGAGGACCAGAAATTAGGGTTTACCAATTCAGAATTTATCTACCTTAGATCTTGCATCTAAACACAGGAAAATCTTCAGCTCTCCAAGTCCACTATAGCACCAATACGTAACAGTAGTCTCCTTACAGACAAGGAAAGCCCTAGTCTTCCTGCATAAATGCCAAGAAAAAGTCCTGAAATGTTTAACTTGAAATCAAAACTGTCACCACCAAGTTTCTTCAGAAAAACACCTGACTTCAATTCATTCCCTGAATACAATCTTGACAAGTCTGCTTTTCACTGTGAGGCAGATCTTGAACTAGGAGTATCCTGTTATCAGACGCAGCTCAATGCAATAGAAAGCCAGTAAAAATGCACGGGGTTTGCATCAAAATTAATGCAAAAGCTCTTAGGATGATATTCCAATACAGCCAACTCCCCATCTCAATTTTGATGTCAAATTTCATTAATTCAATCCTATCCTAACCCTAAACTGTGTATCCTTTCCCATGGTGCCTCAGTAAAGTGTATATCGTATATGACACAGTCCTGTATATTTAAAGACTTGAAAGTCAGGATTAAAAATTGGTTGGCTCTTAGACCTTTAAATATACAAAAGTGTTTCAGAGCACTCTTCTAAACTGCTGTGAAACTTCAAGCACAACTAAACCCTGTCACACTTCACTACTGCTGGTGCACTTAATAATAGGCCACCAGAATCCTCATGTGTGGTGCCAGGATCACTTGCACTAACCTAAACTCAGGGGTGGTGCCAAAAGGAAAGATCCTGCTCTGCCCCAAGGTGTGCATTTCCACAGCCTCCCTCAGGTTTGACATAGGCATTTGAGCAGCCAGGAAACAGGCCAGATGACAAAATTGATGTGGCTTAAAACCATATCATGAGAAGAAAAGAATCCATCACAGAAAAGTGAGGTGGAGCAGAACCCTTCATTGGATCATAAAATTATCATTTGAGGTTTTTAAGCTACGGGCTGGGAAATTTCCCTGCAGAAAAGGACCTGTGGGTACTCAACAGCCCCTGACCATGATCCATTGTGTGCCCAGGTGTCCATGAAGGCCAACAGCATCAGCGACAGTGTGGCCAGCAGGACCAGGGCAGGGATTGTCCCTCTGTACTGGGCACTGGTGAGGCCACACCTCGAGTGCTGTGTTCAGTTCTGATCTCTCACTAAAGAGAGACATTGAGGTGCTGGAGTGTGTCCAGAGAAGGGCAGTGGAGCTGGGGAAGGGTCTGGAACACTGGTCTGATGAGGAGGGAAGTCACAGAAGTCTCCTAACTGTGTGGAACAATGAGCAATGGCATGTGAATAGATTCTTATTTTGAGAATGTTGTTGCAACATAAATTTTGTTTTAAAAGGCACTGTAAATAAAAGAATGTTATGCAGGGACCTATAAAAGTATCATTCACAGGACAAATATTTCATTTGAGTTAATATAAAAACTAATCTGCAATATTAGGCCATAAATGAAAATGAACATATGGAGACTTTTGTCTTCAACTACTCCCAGCACCGGAATATGAGACACTTTGGCAGAGGCCTATGCAAAGAATAATCTCTCCTCAAAAAGCTCAAGATAGTGAGAGTGGGAATTGTACAAGCCAACAGTGGGAATAGACTCATCAGTATTTGTGTGGGCACGCACAAAGTCTATCTGTGCTAAGCTTGGCTGAAGCCACTGCTATGAGTCACTCACAAATTTAAACAAAAAGTGTTGTGGAAGATTAAACAGAGACTGAATAAGGAGTTTGCAGCCTTCACCATGTGTATTTAAGATCCTGTTCATTTTACTACAGATTGACAACATGAACAAAACAAGGGAGCGCTTAACAAGTGTTGAAGACAAACACCTTCAGTGTTCCAGATTTTGCCTCATTCTCCCTTCTACTCCCTGCAGCAAATTGAAGGTGTCTAAAATAACTTCTTTAAAATAAGGGTTTTCTCATCAAAAACTCTCTTCGTATTTCAGTGCAGCTAGCTATGTTGGTGTAGTAGAGAACAAAATTTAAGACATGTTGACAAATATTTTGAAAATTTAGGTCTCGTGTCATCTCTCTTTTTTCCTTACTGAGGAAAGCAGAATTTTGAGAAGGGGTATCTTCAGGTTTGTAAGTGGAAAGGCAGTAAGATGGGGCATTTGCATCAGCTTTATATAGACCAAAGAGATAGAAAGCAATAGCAAGTGATACAATAGCTGTGTTATTCTGTTACTTTACCAGTAAGTACTGGTAGTTTCTGAAGGATGCAGTAAAATAGGGATTGATTCTTCACCATTCCTGTTCTGGTTTTATAGATCTCTGATGTTCAAGGCCTGATACCCGTTTTTCAGAAGTGGAGGCTTTCTAGGTATCTAGAATAGATATTATTAAAAAATAAATACGGGTTAATATAGTAGAAAAAGGATCCTATCGTCTTTGCCTTTAAGGTGACTGTCTAGTTAAGTTTGTACTTACACTGTGGACGTTTGTCTGCTGCCTCTCTGAAAGTAACAAATGCAGGAGATCGTTCCATTATCTTGTAAATTAAATTACATTCTAGTTAGCTGAGATGTGACACCACCAGTGTACTGCAGCACATAATTCAATCTGATTTCATTTTTCTCATCTTTGTGTGCCACTTGTAAAATCCAGATGTATTGCCAAGCTCTTCAAACACATTTCCAGCAGCAACATGAGCTGAACAAGAGCCTCTCATTCCTTGACAGCCTCCTCAGGCAGCTGCGTGGGTGGCTTTGGAGTTTCTTTGTGGTCTTTCATGTGGTTGAGTTGCTGATGGGCTGTTTTGTCTGCTTTGCCCTCCTGGGTATCAGTTCCCTTTGATTTTGAGGAATTTACACATCTTTATCCATCTGAGAATATGGTTCTGTGTACAACTCTTCTGAATTATGCACAACCTACTTCTTTGTAAGAAAAGTGTATCTTCTAAATCCATGACCTGGATTACAGTTGGATTGCATAAAACCTCAAAATCTGACATTGAACATTTGATTTAAATTATTTATTTATCTGTTTATAACAACAGGCACCCTTAAAAAGCACAATCTAATTATAGTTTATGAACTATCAACAGAAAAACAGGAAATAGAAATTAAATGTTTTCCTGCAAAGTTTCTCGAGCTAAATTTTGTGACTGCTGTATCCAAACAAATTATGTTTAAGAGATGTTGTTGTGTAGAAACTGAATGGCACTGAATTGTGATTTTAAACAAACTCCAAAATATTTTTAAAAACTGTCAAAATTTTAAGAGTACTCTTGTTCTTCCTTTTTTTTTTTTACTGGCTGCAGCTCCTGTCTGTGATCCCAAGAGTTTAGGGGCACTGTTCCTCTCTACCTGGCTGCAAAATAGTACTGGATGTAATCACATTCCCTCTTACATTTGCTCTTTCTCTACACGTAATAAATAACACAGAGTTAAAACCACATGGTTAATATGCTAATGAAGATTTTAAAAAATAGTTAAGATTAGTCCTGGGCTCCTGAAAATCTTTGCTTTGAACTGCTGAAGTGTGACAAACTGTTAGATGTAAAATCTTGGAGTGTTTGTCACCACCTGATAGCGTGTTACCACTTGTTACCGAGCTGGGCACTGGTTTTTCCCCTGAGGATGACTGTTTGTTAGGGAAGTTTTATCACAGCAGGGTTCCTGACACAACAATGTTTACCGTGTAGCAGGAACAAATAAGTGCTCCTGGCATCTGCAGATAAATATGGAGAATGTGAATAGCGATGACAGAAGGAGAATGTATTTATGATAGCCCAGCTAATTAGTATGATTAAATTAGAAACAGATGGGATAAACTGCAGCATACAGTCTAGTGTTTTTTCTTGACTCTGAGTTATTTTAGTTCACATGATATTCTGAGTGAAGTGGAAGAAGCATCTAGACTGAATACTAAATCTTTTTACCTCTAACTCCTAGGCTATAATGTTCTGAGTCTTTATGATCTAGGGATACAGGAAGCTCCCTGACAATACAAATGGTAGCAGTGAGTGTGAGAATATGTTTATTTCTCCCTGACAGACTTGCTCTTTTCCGTCAGCAAAACATTATTTTGAAAGTCTGTTAAAATTATGATCACATAAAGTGGTTTATATTCCAAGTATAAATGTTCAATATACTGTTTTTAAAAGAAAAACTCACAGTAAAAGAAAAAGTCCTACAGAACTAGCATTGTAAATGACCACATAACACATCTCTGCCATAATACTGACAGAGCTGGTTCTGTCCATCTATTAACTGCATAAAGTGGAATCTGTTGAAAGGGTTGCAGAAAAAAAGGTGGGTTGCAGGTCTGTTTTGATGTGCCAGTGAAGGGAAGGCTTATCCGTCTCCAATTCACACCATGGAAAAGTTTGCCTGGTTAAGGTGAGTACAGCTGAGAGCTACCTAGAGATAAGTCTGGAGCAATGCTGGCCCATGGGAAGCAGGCAAAGCTAAGGTGAGAATTGTGTCTATTTCTGTTACAGATGATACAGAGCTGCCACTTTTGTTCTCCATGGGAATAGTTTGACCTTTGGACCAAATCTACCAACTAAATCTATGATAAAATACTGTTGAGCTGAGAATGGTCATTACAATTTGCTGCTTGGTTGGCATGGTCTCTCCCTTTCACGGAGCAGTGAGGAGAGCAGGCAGGGAAAATGGGATCCAGAACTCATTTCTCTGTGTGAAAGTGCCTCTCAGTGCTTTGTCTGATAAATAAATCAGTTTGTACTCTGCCCACCCACCTTGTAGAAGTGAAGTGCCTTGAGCCAATCTCTGAGCCTAAAAGACGTGAGGCATGGATGAGAATAACAGACTCGTCAGCTGCTACATCAAAAAATGAAAAGGAATTAGTGGAAATTTTATACTACAGTGGTTCTGTCTGTATTGATGATAATTTCAGCATCTACCAGACAGACTGTTAGGAGATCACTGCTTTTCAGTAGTGGTGCAAGGTAATTGGATTTGGATCTGTCAAATCATGGCTATGTGAGATGTTCAAACACGCCATTTGAGTCTATATTTTCCAATCTGTTGTGGTGTTTTTTCAGGCAGATGTTGTAAATTAGCTATAAAAATATTAAGGGCAGGCAAAAAATCCCTTCTGATAGTTCTGAGTGCGGTGTGGAATCCACACAGACTTGCTCACACAGACACTGAAACTGATATGACTCAGCAAAGATCCTGAAGTAACTTGAAATGATTTTCTGCTGCCATTTGCCCACTTCTTGGCTTATAGCCTCAGCCACACATCTTATTAGCTTCCCAGAAATCTGTGAAGTATGGAGCTCTGATGCTTTCCCTCAGCCACAAAGAGACGTGAGTGCTTTAACCATTGGTCTCCTTTAGCACACCAAATAAATACAGTGAATTAGGAGACTTGTCAATAGAGTTGCAGTACCTTGGCAGTTACAGTTTAGAAGTAAAATTCCTATGATGCTCATAAAGGAACTTAAAGGAAGCCAAAATTTTTCTCTGTCTTTTAAATAAACTCGACTAATTCACTGGTGAGTTATCAAGTGTTGCTTATCAAATGCATAAATTATTGTCTCCAGTTATGGTAAAACATGCACACTATTTTAATCAATATTGAAAGTTGCTATCGAGAGGATTCTGACTGTATCTGCTGACAGATAAATGTGCATGAATAATGTACACAGATATGCTTTTACTGCTCTGCCAACTTTCTCTTCTGTAAGCATAGATGCCACTAATACTGAGTAGCTGTACAGAAAGCAGGTTTTTGCTCCTATTGTCCTGAACTGCTTGCATATAAAAGTCTAATAAGCACAGTCCAAATCATGGTCTTCTACTCATCAGCTTCATCAGTGTGGCCATAGTGTTAAGGAATTGAATTTGAAGTCTGTGATAAAGTAGCACAAATTTATTTCCAGCCTGATACCTGCCGGCACATAAAGTGTGTGGTATCTGGTGATAATCTGCTATGAAAAATCAAATTCCCTTCCCCTCTGTCCTCACAGTAAATTGCTGACAGGCTTTCTTGATGCTCTCCTTAAAGTAGAAGAGCTGCAAGTATTTAAAAAAATACTTATTCTTGAGGGAAAATAGATTCTGAAAAACAGGGAGTCCGTGAGCATAAAGCTGCTATTTGAAAGCACTTTGCCTCACCGTCTGTGTGCGTCCCAGCAGCAGCGTGAGGAGAGGCGGGCTGCTGTGTGTCAGCAGTTTACCTCATCAGGAACCCAATACTAGGGGCTATTTATTGGCCTTACTTTCAGAGCAGTGATCAGGACACGACTCTCAGCACTTTTTATAGTTGTGGGAGGAACGACAGAGCTGCTGCTGTGAGGGAAGCCCAGTAAGTATCTCTGAAACAATCTCTTATCTCTATCAAGTGCCTCTTTAAGGTTAAGTTTTAAGAAAGTTGAGCCTTTTACACATGAGCACAAGGTAATTTTTTTTCTAGCATCTGAGGACAGATTATGTTAGAAGAGAGATATAACTGAAGTCTAGGAGAGTGCTAAGTGCTTTCATCTTTATAATTGAGGCCTACTGGTTAGGAGAGAGGAGACGGTGGTAGTGCTGCTTACTAAATGTGTCCCCCTCAAGGATATCAGTCTGATGTTTTTCTTCAAAATTTGCTGTTTTGATTTTTTATTTATGACTGATCTTTCAGGTGTCCTAAACAAAACAGACATTTTCCTTGCTTTCCCTCCTTGTGTGATAATTACTGAGATTTGAACATGGCTAGAGATGAAGTCTATTCATGTGCTTGGAGCAGATAATCCTTTGAGAAAATGACAATATTTGAGCTAACTGGCAAGTGTGTTATTGTTGCTTGTAACACACCTGGCAAACTAAATATACCAGTGTGAGTTACTTTGCTCAGGATGAGAGGACATAGTCTCAAGCTGCACCAGAGGAGATTTAGGCTGGACATCAGGAGGAATTCCTTCACAGAAAGGGTGATTAAGCGTTGGAATGAACTGCCCAGGGAGGTGGTGCAATTGCCATCCCTAGAGCTGCTTAAGGAAATTGCCACGGTCTGGTTGACATGGTGGTGTTCAAAGATTGGACTTGATGATCTCTGAGGTCTTTTCCAACCTCATTGATTCTGGCATTCTCTGGTGCCTTATTGTAGGCTGCTACTCTGAAAAAAGACTGTGAAAATACATCTTTAAGGAATTCTGTGATAAAAGGAACTATCTTGCAAGTTAGTCTTGACTAACAGGAAGAGCTTACTTTAGTGAATGAGACAAATAACTGGAATTCACGACATAAGGAGCACTTCTGCTAAGCCAGAACTTGCTGTATATACGAGTCACTCAGAAAAGATGCATCCATACACTTCCTTTCTTTTCACTGATATCAAACAGTCTGTTATATACTGAAGGATGTCTCCATGTCTAGCCATGAAGGCCTAGCTCAGCCTTTACAGAAGCAGGTGATTATCCCATCAGGATACCTGTGTTAGGTACCCAGACCCTGGGTGGTGTTACTGGAGAACCAGAGCTCTGATCAGGTCACTTTGGTGGCAGTGTGAGCGTAACCTGTACGTGATGGGGAGCACTTGCTCAGCCCCCTGCTTCACACCACTGTTGCTGTGTCAAGTCTTAGAAAGACCACAAGCCCCACACGTTTTGGCCAGCAATACCACCTTTTCCATACAACTATACTTTTTCTGTCTTTTTTTTTGGGCTTAGTCTACATCATTTAGAAACTGAATTTTCCATGGAGCTTCTCTATCTTGCAAACACAATGTTTGTTGCACCTGCAACAAATGTTTAGGTGTATCATAGATATGAGTGTATGTTATCTGTGGTTGTAAAACTTACTTTGTCTAGGCACTACGATGTCTTGGGGTTTTTTCCCTTCTGACTAGAGTAGTATATCATTCTTCAGCTTATCTGCTCTATATATGCCATATACATAATCTCAGTTTTCTTCCAAGGGACTGCCTTTTCCAGGGGTCTGCATGTCAAGAGATACAGGGATAAGTGGAGGCTGATGACTTACACAAGATGCAATAACATTTCTTTCTAGCACCTCTTTTAGTGGCTTCCAGCTCTATCCAGATAATCAATGGATAACAAATCTTGTAAAAATACAAACACTGGTAATGTAATTTTTGAGATTTAGGGGCAATACTCAGCCTAGGGTGGCTTGAGGCAGTAGTACACAGTTCCTTAGGTATGCTTCCCAGTTATCACTATCCTTTATTAATGTTAATTTTTGCATAATTGCTTAAGAATACCAATACACTTGCCATAAAATAAAGATCTGGTGTGTTTATTATGAAAGGAACTGCACTGAGGAGAGAGCTACATTGACAAGTCTGGAAACAACCAAAAATACAGACTTCTGTTTCATACTGTGGTTATTTTCTTTAAGTCAGAATAGCTAAGAATTTTCTTAAAACAGTATCTAAGTCCTGTAGAGACTGAAATACCACAAAGTGGCTGCAAGAGAGATTTTAGTATAGTAGAGTATTAGCAATTGTTATTCCTGAGGTTGCATGAAACTGGAAACAGTGTCTAGTGGCTTTTTAAATTGTTTGGAATCAGAAGGCCCAAGGTCTCCTCTTATCCTGCAAACAATCAGTTTCAAAGAATGTTTATCAGTATGAAAAAAGCAATTTATGTATAAATACATATATATACATATGTATATGAGTTCTGCATGACACAGTGAAATGACTTGACAGCTGTTTCTGTCTCCAGATGTGTGTTTCTGATACCACTGATGACTTTCAATAATTGCTCAAATAAGGTTTGGATTATTCTGCAATTTATTCAGTTCAAGTGAAAGGTAAGCTGCAGATAGGATTTGCATCCATGAAGATTGTAGGGTTTGTTTCTCTCCTTTTTAAACAGATTCCCTTGCCATCAAGTGATGCCAATTCAGAAAACAATATGAATCTGAGCATAAAGTTAAGCATTTTAAATCTAATGCCATTAGCTCCAGTAAATCTCAGACAGGTTTTTCAAATGATTTGCTCAATAGGAGACAGAGTTCTCAGCTACATTAGGATTAATATGGTTTTCACTCTGAGCCTTTCTAAGCAGTTAATCCTGTGCAAAATCCACTTTCGCACTCCTGATAGCTCTTTTTTTTCTTTTTTTTTGCTTGTTTGTGAGAGCTTCTTGAGGTTATTTTTAATTCATTTATGCATCTAAAAATATTGGAATATCTGGTTGTCTATCACAGGTTTAACCTTACTGCTGAGGTTTGGTTATGTGCCACAGGTAATGGAAACAATATAACCATTCTAGTGTTTTAAAGCTTAGTAGCTTTGAATGAGTTCCCAAGTACAGTAGGATTTTATACCGAGCTGTGGCATTGGCATGTGCTACTACTTTTTCTCTTTATTTCATTTTTTCAAAACCAGTGAAGACAAATATTTATGAAAGAGATTACACTTGTTTGTTAGTTACAGAAATTCTGGTATAAATACGTCTGTGGCCTCTGAGAAGAATACACATATACAGAACAACATGAGCATATAGGTTCTTTATGACAGGTATTCTTCTGATTATTTTATCTCTTCAACCCTTAACTTAACCATGTGGCTTTTAAAACTCGTTTGTATGGTGTTAGAACTTAGAAAGAATAAACCCTGTAGGTTAAAGTCCAATGTGTTCACTTTCCTGAATAAGCAGTAAAAAATTTTGTTATGTCCCAGCTAAAGCTGATAACCATAGTAGTGATAAGGTCTTTAACAGTATTGGTATTTTAATCGGTACTGGTAGGATTCAAGGCCAACACACAACAGTGACTTTGCAAACTTCTCCAGATATTTCTGTACATGGACCTTGTACAGGCACAGATGGTTCCTCTTTAATTGTTGATAACTGTCTAGATCAGCCTCCCTATCTGCAGATTTACAAAACATTCCTTATGGCTGTGCAGCAATCTGCCCAGCAAACTTTCATTTGCTGGTTTTAATTCCTTATCTTTCTATGACCCTCTGGAAGCCACCCAGAGACATCTTGAATTCCACAAGTTCCTCCATTTTTGTGGCTCAGCAGCTGAAAATTGTTCGAGGTTCTAGGTCTATTCAGAGATCTGCTTAAAAAAACTGTCAGAAAGATTAAGTTATCTTGAAAGTCTGTACTCTTTCACACATGCACAGACACAATCACTTCTATTTTAATTATAAAACCTTAGCGGAAGTTTATCAAAGTTCTATTAATTCTTTAGCTGGTTAAAATATGAAGAGGAAAATCTACGAATGTTTTCCATCTTATATTATCTCGGTTTTAATCTGCATTTAAAATTAATAGGTTTCAAGAAGGGCTTTTATGTTTTTAAAGAAGTTGAAATAAAATTCTGCTAACATAAATGAAAATACTTCATACTGCTCTAGCTTGTGCTGGCATTTGAGAGGCTGAAACCATGATTTTCCCACAGATTTTGAAGTGACCCGGACAGCAATAAAACTGCCTATGGCTCTGAAAACCATGCTTCATGCTTGCCTGCCTAGTGTTGTTGGCCAGAATAGCTCTTCAGAATAATTGTGCATATGTGTACTGTCATCCAAAATAAATCAATGATTTTGTGGAATAAAAATGTCTCAGCAGGGAGTCATTCCAGGCTGACACCACCATTCCAGAATAGCTGCACTATTTGCTTTTCCTGTGCAGTCCTGCAGTGTTGTCCATGCTTTGCCCACGTTTTATTGCCTTGCCTGATTAAAAGCTTCTACTTGCTTGCATAAAGTAGATTTTAAAAGGAAGAGACATATTAATGGAAGCTCCCAATATCTTTTTGCTAGCAACAAATATTAGCTCAAAACCTAGGTCATTTAAAAACAGTAACATTCTGGAAAGGTGTTTCTCTCCTAACCTCCACCATCACATACAGTGACACTATTTTTTATCAAGCATGTATCAATTATGCATTGAATAGTTTGGGGAGAAGGGACCTTAAAGATTTTCTAGTTCCACCCACCCCTGCCATGGGCAGGGATGCCACTCACTAGATTTGGTTTCTCAGGGCCCCCATCCAACACCTGAACACTTCCAGAGATGGCGCAATTCTCAGAGCAACCTGTTCCAGTGACACAGCACCCTCTGAGTAAAGAATTTCTTCCTACATCCAACTTAAATCTCTGCCCTTTTAGTTTAAAACCATTCCCCCTTGTCCTATCACTATCTGCTCATGTAAAAAGTTGCTCTCCATCTGTTTTATAAGCCAGTTTTTCGATACTGGAAGGCTGTAGTGAGGTCACCCCAGAGCCTTCTTCAGGCTGAACAATCCCAGCTCTCTCAGCCTGTCTTCACAGGAGAGGTGCTCCAACCCTTCGATCATCTTCATCACCTTCTTCTGGACTCAGTCCAAGAGGTCCATGTCCTTCTGATGTTGGACCCAGAGCTGGACATTGCTCATGACACAGACTCTGGATGGTGTTGCTAAAACTAGAGGTTGATGAAGAGCTAGGAAGTAATTTAGAACATACTTAGAATACCTGATTGTAAGAACTGCTCACATGAAGACAGGCCAATCTGTGTAGCCTAACTCCCATTTTGGAGCAGCAGTGACCAGTCAGAAATGCTTAGGATAAAGACAGTAAGCAAACAGACTGTACTACCTGCCTGTTAATTCTCTGAGCTTGTGTGCCACCACGTTCAAAATGAGCTGGAAGTTCAGGTGACCCTTGCAGCAGTGTACTAGAGCATTCTAAACAGTTCACCCACATTTCCCCATTCAGATGTTAGGTCAGGGTATGATGTGCCAGGATAAACAGAGTCATCACGTACTGGATTTGGAAATTCTTTCAGACAGCTGTTGTGCCAAGGCCAAACAGAACCCAGTAAGATAAACCTGACTGTTCAAGGTCGAAACCCAGGAAAACAAGGACTCTGTTATTTAGGCCAAGCGCTGGAATGAGATGGGCTGGTCTAGGGATGTATTCAGTTTTCCGGTCGGTTTGCATCTTGTTGTTTGACAGAATGTCCAAGTATGTGCGAGGTCTGACTGAGGTTTGTTTTTCTAATAGTCTCAGGACAATGTCTGCAACGGAGGACCCTGTGGATTTCAAGGTGTTTAATAATTTTATGCTTCTGCCTTTCCCTGACACATACCTGGTAGGCATACACAGAGAAATATTTTCAGAGTCTTGGTCCTTTGTGCATTCCCTTTCTGCATAAAGCTTTGTAGGAATCTAATTGCCTTGAGACCTCTATGCTTTATCAAATCCAGCTGCATGGATGTGAAAGGTATTCAGGTTGAGAGAAAGATATGAAGAGAGACACTGGGATCATAATGATTTTGTTTCCATTAGGACAAAAAATAAAGATAAATTTTATTAGTTATTATTAAGGAATTCAGTAACCCTTCAGCTTTCCAAAACTCTTACTGATAAAGGGAAAATCTCTTACATATTAGTGCAACAGGCCTGTCCTTTACCGTCTCCAAAATGGGCTTTGTCGCGAAATAATCACAGCTTACATGAGGGGAGGGGTTCAGCCTGAAACCAGAATTCCATCACTGTGGTGAAACAAAAAGCTGCCATTCTCAGACTGTGCCTTTAGCTTAGAAACCACAGGGAGGGGAGAGATGTATTATTGCTGAGGTGGGAGGTATCAGGATTCCAGCACACAGCTGCTCATCTGGAGTACACTCGCTCCGTGTGCATCCGATTGATTCTTCTGTTGTACTTAAATCCTAAGGGTCACAGTGGGTGTGTAGTTAACAAAGAGGGTGTGTGCATGCTGTGAGTTCTATTTAGGGGTGCTGGTAGTGCCTTTCAAGGTGTCACCATCAGCAACTGTTTAGTTTATTCAAGAGAAATAGCTGTATAGCATGTTCTTAAATTGTAATTTGGGGAAGGAAAAATACAGTCTGGAAGACATCTCTAGAAAGCTGTCAATCCTAGTCTTTTTTTAGCCATATAGGTATCTTTTTCATGTATTATTGATTAGATCATATCGGTCTTCAAACTGGATATGCTGCTGTGGAAGCTTTTTTCATCTGACAGCAAAATCATTACAACTAGCATCACAGCTATTACCTTTGCTAGTAGTCAAAGTAGGAAGATAAATTATCAGCTGGAAGTAAAGGCTAGCATTTTGTAGATTCCCAAAGCCTGTGACTGCCTATCCTCTCCAGTTTGTGAGGCCTGGAAGATGAAAGAGATTTTAAAATACTTCTGGTCTTTCTCCTTATGAAGAGTGCCTTGAAAATACTGCATGACTTAAAAAAAAAAAATCACTCAGGCAGAAGACAGGTCATAGATTTTTTCTGAGAGTTAATAGGTTATTTGTGGTTCTCTGTCAGAAACACAGATCTGGAGAGAAAAACATAGCTGTATGCCACAGGGTTTGCTGGGAAGGCAATCTGTGGTGCTATCAACCAGAGCAGGAGGCTGTGGCCAACTCCTTAATAGGTATCAGGAAGGATAATATCAGTATAACACAAGGTGCAGTCTGACCAGGTGGAGCAGAGAGCACTGATAGCAGCTACCTGGCTGGCCTATGTAATATAGGTCAAACATTCAAAGGACCTAAAATTGCATTATGTGTTGCATTATGGTGTTATGATATTACTGGTGGCAAGTTTCTTGTTCCAAACAACGTTACAGGATAGCTGGATCTTCTCCTACTATGGAAAAAAACTAAGGTTTCAGAACCTGTTTTATGTATTGGCAAATTTTGTAGGCGTTACACCTTCGGAAGATTTAGGATGGAAAAGAAAAGTGCTTCTTTCTGACGATAGGGAAAATATTTTCAGTACCAAGCTTTCATTCTGAAACCAGGTATCTGGTATCAGGTATTCTGAAACAGCACATCATTTGTGCTGTGCAGCCTCCTTTTTATCTTTCCCCTGTGTGCAACTCATCCCTGCAGGAACTCTGACCAGCTCCACATTTCTGCTCATGCAACTACATGCTGCTCATTGCTGACACTCAGCTGTGGGGGTTTTTTTTCCGAGCCAGGGTATCTGCAGGCACTACAGCTGTATTGACCATTGATTCTGCTCTGTGGGTCCCCCTGGCTATCAGTGTTGTTGCTGTCATTGTATCTTTGCTTGTCTGACTGCTTCTACGAAAGATGCTCTTTAATTGTGGTGGCAGATAATTGTTGGGAATTTGCTATCCAAACACTGAGATGCCAAAACAAAATGGGCTATGTTTGAAAATGTAAGGTCTCCATCCTAATCTCATGACAGTGTCCTAGCATCATTGTAGTACTGAAAGGTCGCTGAAAGCCCTAGACCTTTGTTATTGGTCATACTTTGTCTCTTGATTTTCTTTGAAGTACTGTCCATTGTTTTCTGCCACTCATTCTTGATGAAGTGTTTTTCTCATTAGCAAGGCAACCCTATGTGTAATCCTGCCTGATTTACAAGAGAAGATACTCAGCAGCACGGAGCTGAAGCTGCTCCACTCCTGGCATGACGCAGAAGCAACACCATGAGTGGTACTACCAATGTTAAATCAAAACTGCAGGCAGAGGCAGCACTGTTGGTGTTTGGGGCCTGTTTCAAAACAGTTGTGGTCAAATGGCAGGGAAAGGGTTGAGCAGAGAAATTAGTTCTCACATCTAAAACTATAGCTGAAGACAGATACCAGTACCTGCTGTGGAACTGAAAGTACTGAAGGCAGAGGAATGCCTTTATGTTGTGGACAATGTCAACTATAAATCTTAATTGTCTGTGGCATTTAAAAGTCTAGAATTCTGCTCAGTATGTAGGCAGCATCTCCTCACCTTTCACTGCTGTTAGCTCAGGCCCTGACTTGTTGGGAGAATTGTCATTTGAAAACATTATGTATGCCAGCAATCATGCCAAACTGTTCTGTCAGTGGAGTGGATCAAGCAGTCAAAATGATGCAGCATTTACAAAGTGCTTAGTTTCTCATTTGCTTACTGCAGCGTATGAATAAACATTAAGCCGTGGTCTACTCCGAACGAAAACTTTCCCACAAATTCTTAACACTTCTAACCTATATTTGGGAAAGATATTTAACAGTCGTCGGTGGTGTGCAGCTCCAGCTCTGGGGACACTGCACTTGGAAAGTGTTTATCAGTCTGGGAGACCCTTCTTCACTCTCTTTCCAGTTCAGGACCACAATGTCTCTTGGGCTTGGCTTTGCTAACAAAAACGGGTTTCCTTCCAACAACGCTGTGGGAAAAACACAGCTCCATTTGAATATTGTCTGTATGGCAGCTTCCTCAGGCTCTACAGCTGACAGCAATCCTGATTAAGGGTTACAGGTTCAAAAAAAATCTCACAGTAGGCAAGGCCCTGCTGACTTTTATTAAAGTTACTCACATGATGACTACAAAATCAACAGTTGTTTTTCCCATATAAAGACTTGTTTGACAAAAGGTCTTCAGGAAGAATTGTTTAAATACAAACTAAGTATTAGAATTTTTTAAAGAAGCTGCTACTCAATTCACACTGGAACAAAGTCGGAATCATTCATTCAAGGATTTATTTTTTTTCAGAGAACATTAGGTAGATTAACAAAACAAAAGCATTCATAGCTCAAGGTCTTTACTGCCTGTTGTAGCTTTTAAACAAACCCATTTCTGAGTTTTCCCTTTGGACCTTTTTCCCTAGACTGATTAGCCAATGTTTGTTGTCTGTAGTTTCGTAATTTCCACTTCTTGGGAGAAATGCAAATTAAGGCAACTTTATTATCTCGGAGCTTTGTATTTCCGTGAAAAAAGTCAAAAGGTTTGCTGTTAAGGCTATGTGTGAAAAGTCACCTTCTCATATGTAAAGAGCTCAGCCGTCTGTCTTTGTTTTGATGTGGGTGTGGATTAAGCGTTTAACAAAAAGTGTTGGTAAAGTTCACACTACTTAATGCTTTGCTGAAGGCTTGCTTAAATACAAACTTTCTAAAACGTAATTCAAGGCTTCTCAATAAACAAACATATTTTAATTCCTTCTTTAACTCATTGATACTCACCTGGGAGCCTTTGCTCAATTTTAATACTGTCTACATCAAAAAGACGTCCTGTCTTTTATATGTGAAAGCTTGGATGATTTTCCCATCCCTAACACTTGTTCTAATAAAAGACATTGCCTCTTCCTGCAAACCTTGGTTTATTATTTTGCAAATAATTCAGAAATAGATGAAATTCAAGAGGTTATTATGGAGAGATTTTCGAATGATACACCAAAAAGATCAGAACGTTTTCAGAGAGGGATCCAAATACCTGGCAGAAATACAAAAAAATAAAATAAAATAAAATAAAATAAAATAAAATAAAATAAAATAAAACAAAATAAAAATTGTAAAAGCAGAAAGAAAATAAATCTGATCTAGTTTCATTGCACCAGTTTGTAGCCTGGTGACCAGACTGAGGTTTGTGTTAACTGTATTTCTGTTGCATTGAAAATACAGTTTGTGTTAATTTTACCTTGGCATAGTACAGCAACACACAGCTTTTTTGAATATATATATATATAAAAGGGATTAATAGTTTTACCAGGAAACTTCTGTGATTTGAAAACTCCCCGGAGAAAGTTTGGCTTCCATTTCTTTTGCAGTCAGATTGAAGTCACTTCCTACATCTGCACGGTTATATCATTCATACATGACAAACACAGGCAGGTCATCATGACTTGCAATTAAGATACATTTTTGGGACCCAGAAAAGTCTTATTTTTCAATGCCAGCTCTGAAACTGATTTAATGAATAATTGTGGGCAAATAATTTGGTATTTCTACTCCAGTTGCTGCATTTATAACATCTCACCTCAGGAATAACATCTGATGAGGTTGTGTGTGAGTTTTGATTAATGTAAGAATGTTCTTTATGTTTAAAAATGGTTAAAATTTATCCATACATATCACAGGCAATATCATTATATACCGAGAACATTTTTGAATGTCAGTGGACTGAGACTTGGGAATACATTCTGAGCTAGAACAGTAAGGAGTTGACAATTTGCCTGTGGGGTTTTTTGTCTTTAATAGGAGAGCCAAGCTTATCTTGCTCACACTTTTGATATCAATGTGACTGATGTCTTGTAGGATGGGACTGGTGACTTGCAGAATAAGAGTTGTGAAGTGTTGCCCATGAGGGTAACTTTCTGCAGGATGCAAAAGAATTCTGTGATTTCTAGCTATGCTAGTGGCAGTTATGTGTGACATATATTGTCACAGGGGTGGAAAAATAGGAGCATATACTATTCATTTTGACTTACAAAGATTTTTTTTTTTAAGTTAATATCCATTATTTCTAACAAGAAATAACATTCCATAGTTCTTTGCTTTAAAAATAGATTTGTAGGGGAAATGGGAATAGTCAGGTTTTCCATGTTCACCAGGCTAAACCTATCTGCCTAATTGCATACCACAGCTTCCAAACCATAGAATTGATAAAAAAGCGCCCCCAAACAAACAGCAAACTTCTCTTTGCAACTAGCTTATCCTGAGGTATTTAAATGTATCTTTGTAGAGTCTAGTAAAGCAAACACTTCACCGGGTTAGTAATTACCATGAGTAATTAACTGTTAACAGTCTTCTCAGGAAAAGCACGACATTTTGTTAATGTTCTACGGGAACATATAAATATAACCAAGGGAGAAGTTTGTTGTGAGCATCACAAAGATAGCTGACACAGAAGAACTAGGGGAGATTGCAACGTGGGAGAAAAGGAAGATTAATTACTGGTACATTTCCTGGCACTCACCTTTATGGTCTCAAATCTTGTGGTAGCATCTCTCCTCCAACCCATGAAGAAATATAGGGCTCTGACTCCCGTAAATTTAGCGGGTTTGTAACAAAGATGTGTTCTGTAGATAGCATTTTTTGTTAAAAGCAGTGTTTCTCTTGAGTTTTCAGAAGCAATTGCCTTTTCCAGGTGGGTGATTTCCATTTCACTTACCCAGCACAGAATCACTATTTTGCTGGCTTAGTGAGAGCTCTGTAGTAACTGAAAGCAATATTCCCATTCTGTTTTTCGGATTCTGACTGGGGCCTTTTTAAAAGGATATTCTTCTGCTAAGAAAAGGGAAATTATTATGACAAAGTGATACAAATCTCATAGATATAAGTGCCAGGCCACTGTCTGGCTAAGGGCAACAATACAATACATATTCCCTGCAGGACACTGATCTTATGTGTATTTCAGTCTTGCACTTTTGGGCCAGGGTATCACCTCTCCAGGGAGGTCTGCCTGATATTTGAAGAAGCTTTAAAGAGGGAGAGAAAATAATATGCATATCCTGGGAGAGGAGAAGAGAGAAGAGAAGTGGGAAGAGAGAAGAGGGAAAGGCAGCTGACTGGAGAGCGTATGGCAGGAGATAGCATAGGAAGTTGAAACTGGGGAATAACATGTCTCACAGAAAATCCTTTGCTTTCAAGAGCATCCAAAACACTGCCTCCTTCTCCTCCTCTGTGCCCTTCCCTCTCCTAGCCCAGGATGAGCCACGCTGCTGCCATGGCAGCCTGGTGGTTCTTCCTTTCCTGCCGGAGCCCAGGCTCACCGGTTTGGGCACAGCAGCTGTGGAAGGCAGCTCTGAAGGGCAAGGCTGTAGGGCAAGAGGTGGTTGTCTCAGGAGGTGGCTTAGCAAGCAGAGATGCAGGTATTAGGGAAATGAAGGGAAGGGCCCAGAGGCAGTGCTTTGATGAGGCTCTGAGGAGTGCAGAGAACCAGCTAGAGGTGCTGCGGGCTCCTGCTGTAACATGGGCAGCAGGATTGCCTGGATGAAGCCTGCACATACACTGCTACATATTTTTTCATGCAAAGACTTAGGGCAGGGAGAACAGAAGGTGGGCCCTGTTCCACTTGAAGAACTGGGGCACCTGGGTTGGGACAGGCAAGGAAGTGTAGGCATAGGAATAAACAGGAATGGAAAAGGAAGGATGACAAAAGGGCTGAAAATGTGAACAATACTTTTAAAAAACAAATAGGAGTTGGAAAACTTCCCAAAGCTGAACTGGTTGTTACTTAAAGGTTGAATCAGCCTTGAACTTTTTTTCTCTTGCTTTAGCAGCTTGTGAAGACTGTTTTGGGAAGAAAGGCTGGAGGTAAAGAAACCACTCGTCCATAGTTACCTTAACTGAAAAGTGGAACATGTCTCTGGCTAGCTAGGGATGGAAGAATTTCCTGTGTCTTTGCTTCTCCAGAAATTATGTCTGGTCATTTTAAGTACTTTGACATAAAACCTTTCATGTAAGCAATGTGTCCTGCTGCTCAGTATTAGCAATGGCTTTGTCTTGATTGCAAGGTTGTGTTTTTGTGATATGAAGTGGTTAGGAAATACACCACCCCTTCTTGTGAGGCAGCTCAGCTGATGCCTTAGGTTTTAACTTTTATATTTTTCAAGTCCTGTACTGCCTAGTGTGTGACTCTGAAGTTTCGTGTGGCCTGTTAACGTCTGTTCTCTCATGCTGGTTAGACGTAACAAACCCTCTCTAGGTTTGCTCTCCAAGGACACCTAGATTGTCCCAGGCCCCAAAATGTGTAAACCAAAGCCTTGAGAGGAAGGGCAAACTTGGGGTAATTACATCACTAACTGAAGTTCTAATTGGAGAATTAACCCTGATATGCAAATGAACCAAACTTATAAAAGTGTGAAGAACCTGTGACCCCAGGTCCATCTTGGGTGTAGCCTTTTGACAGCCCAGGGTGTATCTTTGAAGGCCCTTCAAATAAATACCTACTTTTATTCTCTTTTTTCTGTCCATCCTCTGTGTTTGCGTTCATCCTCTGTCCATCCTCAAAGCATCACAGCAAACAAATGCAGCTTTTTGGAATACCTGACAAGACCTGCATTTGTGTTATTTTAAACAGATCAAATATCCCACCTGCCTCGGTGGGCTGCTGTGGTGTGGGAGCACCAGTCAGCAGCAGGAGCAGAGGAAAACTTAATGCCAGTGCTTCTGCAAAATCCACATAGTTCCGTGAATCTGTATCATTTAGGATCCTAAATTACTATTCTACAGTGGCTATGTTAGAATACTTGCAAGTTCCTCAAAATTCTTCCCTTTTACTGGCATCAGTTTCTTTTGAATTTGCAAATTGCTTTTCTCACCTTCACTGCTCACTTTCTAATATGATCTTTCTCATCGACTGCACCTGAGGATGCAAAAGCATGACTCAGTGCATTATCACCTGTTCATTGGTAAAGTCAGCATATGAGCCTCTGGAACCCCTCACTCTTTAGATGTGCTCGTCTAGGCTTGGATAAAGTGTTAATTTTTAAGAACATGTTAGCCAGCTTCAGCCTAATTATCTAATCCCATGACCATGCTAATGAAACTTGCCATGTCAGTATCCAAAATGTAGACCGTGTTAGAGTTCGCTCACCAACAAGCAACAAAATAACCACTCTATTATTGCACAGAAGGCAAAACGTGACTAATTTGGGGCAGGTGATAAAAAGAAAAGGGGGAATCCTACATCTTAATGGGCTCTGCACAGCAGGAAGATAATCATTGAAAACTAACTCTGCACTTCCATGGCTCTCAAATGTGTGTTATGCCCCCACTTTTGAATCACTTCTGATACATGTTGCATGCTGTTACACTCTTTGTTCAGACTACTTGCCCAGCACAAGACTAGACACCTCATTTTTTAACCTGGATCCCTTTTCTCCTTGATTGGTGATTTGAACTTGCGTAGGAAACGGGTCTGACAAGCTCTGAGGAGAGCAGCAGGTAAAGAGAGTGATCACGCTGCTATGAGAAGAGTGCGGAGAGCAGGTGAGCAGCAGTGGTGAGCTGTGAACTTCATTTCCACCAACTGAACATTTTTGGAAGGTTTAACAAAGCAAAGTTCTGACAGCAATGGAGCCCACAGATGAGTTGATCCCTCTATTTTAAGACCTGCTCCTAAACGGGACCCTATTCACATGGGTCATGAAAAGGCAGTAAGTTGAGTTGCTACTTTGCTTGCCTGGGCATCTTGATTTGGCTTGAATATGTTCTGAGTTCCAATGAACTTTTTTCTTCAGAGGCACAGAAGTCAAGGTAACTCCAAATATTATTGAACGGTGGCATCAAGATGAGACATTGCTCACAGTTAATTGGGCAGGTCTGTGACTTTATCTCCTCCCTACTGCTGGAATAGTTAACGGTGTTGACATGTAAATTATCTTTACTGTTGGTTTAATAAAGAGCAGAAATTGTTTCTCCCAAACAGGTACAGTCCACCCAAGGGACCATTACACAAATACCCCAAGACTTGCTCCCAGCTACTTGGTTGCTTAATTATGTGCCCCACCTCTTCCTTATCAGATCAGGAACCCTATTTCATCAGCAGCAGAACTATCACAGACACAACATAGCCAGCAGCATTCCTCGGATAACTGCAATCCCTTCACCTCACATGCACTTCCAAAACACTGCTGGCCAGCTCATGATCAGGGTACACAGCTCTCACAGTGGACAGAGCAGTGCTAGGCAGAACCTAAGGCAGAACCTGCCTAGCACAGTCCAGATTTCACCAGGGCTGGGATGTTTGGACATGGCAGAATTGCCATCTTCATGGCTCACACACTTTCCAGTCGTATTTGTCAGCCCAGCGACCCCGGTAATCAAAACTGACAACAGCAATGGGAAAGAACCTCTGACACTATTTTACTTCTGTATCTGTCCTAGGCAGGTGAACAACTACCTGCCTTTGGGCTCCTTTGGTGCTTCTGGAGCCAGTTTAACTGGTTTGGATCTGGCATGGTCTGCTCTGCCAAAGCCAATAATGCCTGGGGCACCCAGGACAGCCTGTTGTGCCTGTTGGTAGTGCACAGGGTGCTTCGCTCTTGCTCAGTAGCTTTTCTATTCCATGCTGGCTGATCTTCTTAAGAAGGTTGCTACAGATTTGGATGTCATTGATTGTTTTGTGACTGTTTGGGTGAGTTCTAGAACTGTTTTAAACCTTGGCTTGTTTAAAAATACAAAGTGCTTGCATAAATAATGAAGTGGACGGAGAATTTCTGTTTCTTAGAGCTGTCTGATATTACAGACTTTAACACAGAAATCAAATTACCTGTGTTCTGGCACAATGCAGGAAGATGCTCAAGGATGGGAATATACCAGGAGGAAGTGAAAAGGACAGTGGGGATCTCTGTATGGAAAAAGTCTGCAAATACCTGTTCAACTATGGCCTTGGTCAGATGAGCATATCACACTGTCTGTGTACCTTTGCTGTGAACCAGAGAAGGGAATGAAGTGCCTTTAGTTATTTTTTTTCTTCCAGCTTGATTAGGTCCCTTATTCCCATTCCCAGGCACAGCTGTGCACACTGGCACAAGGGAAAGGGTGCTGTAAGTGAAAAGTGGACAGGTACAAACTGTGTGTGTGTGAGGGGGAAATTACGGTGTTCAGCTACACAATAAGCCAGTATTACTGCTGAAACTACAGCCTGAGGCACTACCTCCCCCAAAAATAAAAGCGGGCAGCTGGAATATTTTTATTGTGCCTGAGTTTGGATATCCACTTTGCAGCATAGCCCCACAAACTGGCAAAGCTGAAGGAACAGGATGCAGCAGCTTGAGGCTGGGACAAACAGAAGGGGGATGCAAGGGAGTTCCTGCAGCCACACTGTCTGTACAGGGAACCACAGCCTTAGGACTTCTGGCAAGCTGATGGAGTAATTTATGTGAAGGCTTGGACAGTAACTCAGCACAAATGAAGTTGTAGGTGTAATGATGTTTTGAATCAAAACAAACTAGTTCAAAATTTAAATCAATAACAAGTGCTTAAAGCTATCATTCAGGAGAGAACTACTACTGGCATAATGGTCCACAGTTTTGAAATGCAGATCAGCAAATCTCTCTGAAGGCCATTTGCTGGGCTTCCTGCGAAAGTATATGTGGCTCCTGAGATAGGGCTTTGATGCAAAATGTGTATCAGCATATGCTTAACTGTAGGTATGCGAAGTCTTGTTTACCTGCATGGTTGAAATGAGGCATAGGATGTTGTTTCACAACACTTTTAGCTGACATAAGCCAGCACTGCTGCCCAAAACAGTGCAAGAGTGAAATTAGAAGATCCAGTTGAGCCAAACTAACAGGTCATTGCTGCTGATAGGGGGAGGTTCTTCTGTCCTTCTCCTGAGCCTGTTTCCCAGCTGCTGGCCATGCACTCCTTCCACTTCTCTTGCCCTGGCTCTGTATTCCTCTGATCCTTCAGTGAGCCCTTCCAGCTCCCATGTGGTTAAAACACAACGACAGTTTCCCCATGGTTTAATGAGCTGAGCTGGTCACCGCAAGGTCACTTGGACTTCAGGGATGCTCAAGCAAGAAGGACCTGGCTCCACAGCTGTAGACAGGTGTAGAGGAGAGGGGGAAGGAGGGTGTGGGGCTGATGTTTTTGGCAGCAGCAAGCTAGTAAATCAGCTTGGCTGCCTCTTCTAGCTGCAAGCAGAGCTAACTCTGCTGCAGTCCCACACAGCTCTTGGTTTTTTCTTTCCCCCCACCTCCCTCCTTGTGCCAGCACCAGCACTTGCACAGCCAGCTGATGAACTGTGCCAGGCTCCAAAGCCAAACCAGCCAAACCATTGCTCAGCTCTAAACAAGATCAGCTTCACAGATGAGAGGCAAGGGGGCAGGAAGAGTGGGACATGGGAGCAGAAGGGAAAAGACTCTGGGGTTTTATTTCAGCAGCAGAGGCTGCTTAAGATGTTGGTGAAAGTACATCCCTGCAGGCCTGCTGCTGTGGTTAAGTCCTAGAAAATGAGACATAACTGAGTTTCCAGAGCAGATTTGCATGAAGCTCAGAGGGTAAAGGCAGTGGATTCCTCTGTTTCACATTTTGTTTGCTGACTTCTTCCAGAGGGTAACTTGACCCCGTTATCCATCTCAGGCAACCCCAAATTCCTCCTCCTATTAAAATCACCCTGTGATTTAGTAAAGAGTGTGCAAATGAATCACCTTGTCAAACAAGTGGAAAAAAATACACTGCCTTTCACTTTTTGAACAACATCTGACCTGTTTGTCTGCTAGATATTTGTTTTAAAACGTAATAACTGTTATTGTGTGTGACACAAACACAATACAATGCCAAAAGCTAAACTGGATTCACTGTTGATTTTGCATTTTTAAGTTCCAGTTACCCAGGCTGTCTGTTTTCAGTTCCAAATCATCACAAAACAACCAGATTTAACTTCTCAAGAAATGCTGGATTTACTTGAAAGAACTTCAGAGATATTAAGAGGTTGTTGGATGTGTTTTAGTGTTGGCTGTAATGGCTGAAGCTTAAAAGCTTGAATTTTAGATTACACAAGTCTAAGGAGCGTAGAGCCAAAAATGGAAAAGCTGGACTGATGCTGTGAGTGTAACCCACACACTGGCTTCAGGGCTGAACTCACCTCAGGAATAGCCCCGATAAGCTGCTCCACAGCATGCTCATAATGTGACTGGGGCTGGAGGAGGAATGGTGCAACAGCTGGGCCCCTGAAAGAAACATCTGTATGGCTGTAACCTGCACAGATGTCCGGGTGGGCTGCAGCAAGAGAGAATAATGGTGATGTGGAGGGTGAGAGGCTACACGGAGGCTGGCACCCAACACCACCTTCAGGGGAACCTCACTCCAGCTGTGGCCTTGTTTACATGTATTTAGGGCAACTACTTTTTTATTTGATTGGGAAAAACCCCTTCACTTTTCCACATTACAGAATCTTTTCTGCATTGCTTGCACATTTAAAAAGCTCTTTATTCTTTGTTTTATGCCAGTGTTTAGCTGGTTGTTATTAGCTAGGTATGCTACTTTAATGTGCAGGAATTTTCTTTTATCTATTTTCTTTCTATCTACCTGTGAAAGTGAATTGAGCTTCTGCTGCAATTCCTGCATGACACTGAAATTTGCTTTCTGTATTCATGTAAACACAAGCAGATTCAGTGCTCATGGAGGAAAAAGAAGGGTAGACAAAGGATGAATAAAACTAATTTTAAAATCTGAATTCACTTTAGACTTGTAATTTTTTTTTTTTTGTGCTGCAATTACGCTTCTGAGTTCCCTTGCTCTAAGTAATCTGCTCCATTAATTGAATGTGTGTGTTTTCAAATTAACCCTTGGAATGACAGACTAGATGGGATCAGAGTATTTTAAAGATGTATTTTATGAGAGTCGGAGCTATAGATATCACCAAATGCAAGAAATTATTATAAATCAGTCAAAACTTCGGGCAAGTAAGCCCAAATCCAAAATATTCATTCCACGAGCATTCCATTTAGTGTCAGCTTTAGCCAGGTTGGCCATGTATGCAGATTTTTAGCATGCTATAAAATGCTTTTAGGAACAGGCCATCTTTGGGCCAAGTCCACTATCTGGTAAGAAGCAAGAAGAGAAGAACTTTTTCACTCCAGAAAAAAATATCAAGAGACAGGACCATATTATCACATTACACCTGACAGTGATGAACATCATACTTCATGCTATTAGAGCTATTTAAAAAGCATCTCCTTCAAAGCAGCAGCTCTTTTTTCAGTCATCTAAACCAATCTTGCTGCTGCAGTCCCTCTTTTGCACTAGTGCTGACATCTGTCTGAGCTGCTCTGTTATGTTAATCCAGCAGAAAGTAAATTCAATAGTTTTCTGCCACATAAGGAGTATCTCTATTACTACTAACATCTGTCACCACTACTCTTGCTTACCTTGTGTCTACAATCCCCTTCTCTATTCTTCTTGCTATATGAAAATGTTATTTGGACAAAGGAGAACAGTTTTAAACTAAAAGAAGAGAGATTTAGATTAGATGTTAGGAAGAAATTCTTTACTGTGAGGGTGGTGAGGCACTGGCACAGGTTGCCCAGAGCTGTGGCTGCCCCATCCCTGGAAGTGTTCAAGGCCAGGTTGGATGGGGCCCTGAGCAGTCTGATCCAGTGGGAGGTGTCCTTGCCCATGGCAGGGGGGTTGGAATGAGATGATTTTTAAGATCCCTTTAAGAACCCAAGCCTTCCTACGATTCTGTGATTTCTATGATTCTATCATTTCATTTCTGCAAGGTTCAAGTTATACTGGTGGCTCTCCAGAGGAAATCACACAGCATTTCTTCATCTTGCCTAATGACTATAAATTAAAATTGACTTTGCTTTGTTTATGTTTTTTCATGCATATATTTGTTTGATATTGGTTACCTATTTATGGCTTCGTGTCCTTAAATTTCTCAGTAAATTCAAATTGCATCAATTTGCACTGCCCATTTGAAATCTCACCTTTTTTTTAAACCTAAGATTAGTTTTATACTATGATCAAGTTAAAAAACAATACAGATTTTTTTATTAATTAAAAGTTTCACTATTCAAAATGAGGGCAAGTGTTATTGCTTTTTTATTTGGTTGAGCTTTTTTATACACACTCAGAACATAATTTAAGAACAACTCCCATATTTTACAAGCATGGGGCAATAACATACAAATACTCCACTGACACCTGAAAATTTAGAACCATATTATTCAAGACTGTTATACTTCAGGGATTTTAGTACTTTGTGCCATGCATGCTGGTGAAATAAACGCATGTTACACCTATGCAATTTCATCACCTTGTCATTTAGACTGGACCATAACATAACCTGAGATGATGCAGGCAGGGAAAATACAACATACCACTCATTTCACTAACTCACATGCAACATGCTGAAAAATGTTGTTACTCCTTGTGAATAACCCTGTCACATCCATTTCTACTAAGGCTCCACAGCTTAGTCCTTGGAAGCCGCTAGTGAGGTTGAAAATGATGAAGAATGATGAAAATACCGTATGAACTAAACTGTGAATCTCTCTGTCCTCTCTTAATCTGTTCCCACTGTTCCTTTTCCTCACACATGGTGTTGTAAGGCAATTAATATAAATTGAGATTATTCATTTTGCTCATCTCAGAAGTATGAAGTTTCATGTATGTATGCCAAACTTATTGTCTCATATATACTGTAGTTCATGTTTATCCATGTTTGGAAGTTTCAGAGAGCTCATCAGAGCAAAATAGCTGGAGTTTTTCCATTTTGCAATGGAGCAGACACAACGTTAGTCCAATATTATACCTGTGTCCCATTGTAATATCTTTGTAAATTTAAAGACTCTAAGTCCCTCTGGGAGTGTCCCAAATCCATATAATGTCCCTTTGTGCTAGATTTTTGTGTTTCTATCTCTGATTTAGTAGACAGATGTGAAAAAGCATATCATGCCAGATAACTCCCTAGTAACCACACAGCTGCAGATGTTGAAGAGAGCAAGTTGTTCTGGCTAAGGTCAATATTAATTTGTGCTCAAAAGTTTCCATCCAGACATGCCATTTTATGATGGTATAATATATCTTACTGTTATTTTGGACTGATCCCTCCCACATTGATCAAACTGTTTCCCCATCCATGGCCTCTTCTAGCATAAAGTTGCTTTTCCTGGGCAAGGAGAGTAATCTTAATTCACAGACAAAAGCAAGACTGAGTTAAAAAAGTCTTGACAGCAGAATTTCAAGGCTTTATGATTTTTTATATCTATGCGAGTTTGCAAAACCAGTTTCCTCTCCACCTTCATCTTGTTATTCCTGCTCAGAAGGACAAAACAATCAACAGAAAATAAGTTCTAGTTTTCTTTTGTCACTGGCCAAATTCTGAATGCTCATGTCTCTTTTTCTCTTCCCTTTGATCCGTCTTAAAATTCTTACCAAATACCCAGTCTGCTATGACCCCAGGTTTGGCAGAACCACATGCTGAACTCTGTTTAATATAAACGGTATGAAATAACAGATCTGCTTTGCAGTCAATTGGCATTAGCTAGTGGTCATTCACAGCAGGGTAATGTGGCTGCATAATGCTTTAAAATTTGGGGTGGGCTGGGTAACCATGCACTTTCAAAAGCTATTTTTAAACTACAAACTTATCTCATTTAGCTTGGACAACTGCCTTTCCCATAAAAGAAAAAGTTAGCTTTAAATTTTTAAAGTATATTTTAAAAGATTCTATGTTAGTGAAGGTCATTCAAAAGCCTTAGAGTCCCTTCTGGCATCCTTCTGAATTTAGTAGGAGCTTTCCCACCTTTGTCAAACATCACTGAGTGTTGAAAAAGCATCCCACCTTCAGTTGGAAGACTTCAAACACAGCACAGAATGTTGCAGGCAATTTGCCTTTTTGCTGTCCACCAGCCAGCAAAGTTATAGAGCTGCCCAAACTTGGCACTTTTAGCGGTTCTTACTAGTTCCAGCTCAGCATCATGGTCATGAAGCTGAAGGGCTTCAGCTCAGCTTGGAGCATGGAGTAGGAGCAATTTTCATCTGCGCAAAGCAGGTTGTTTAGCTGCACCTACGAAAGATCACCCTACAGGCACATTGTCCAATGTTGAATGGATCTATCAGATTAGGCCAGTATCCCAGCAAATGATCTACTGGCTCTGGGAGTAGAGCAAGAGGAATTCATCTGGAAAGGAATTTATTCAGGTTTGGAAAAGAATAACAAAAGAAATGTCATAACCTACTGAATCAGGCTAAGAATGGCACTAGCACTAGAGTTCTCCTTGGCATTATGACACAGAAATTAATTATGTCTTGAGACAAATACCTGTCTTGTAACATATGCCCTAAATCTTTCCTCACAAGGCACATAAACACGAGGTTCCTCACAGAGAATCTCAGTATTGGCTCATGATCATGGCTGGGGACAGACTTTCAATAGGACCTGTAGCAACAGGATAAGGGACAAAGGTCTTAAAGTAAAAGAGAGTAGGTTCAGACTAGATATAAGGAAGAGATTTTTATGATGGTAGGAGAACAATGGGAAGGATTGCCCAGAGAGGTTGTGGCTGCCCCATCCCTGGAAACATTCAAGGTCAGGTCGGATGGGGCTCTGTACAACCTGATCTGGTTGAAGATGTCCCTGCTCATTGCTGGGGGGTTGGAGTAGACAACTTCTAAAGACTCCTTCCAACCCAATCCATTCTGTGATTCTATGGCTTGTGTCACAACACACAGTACTGTGGTGTTCATGCCTGGTTTTGGAAACAGCGATTTTGTTTCTGCTACTTACAATTTTGCCTGCAGGTTTTCCTCCACGTGCAGCAAATGTTCAGTGTTTGCATTTAAGGCAGCGCCATTTTTTTCTTCTGTGTAGCCACTTGCACTGGAAACAAAAAGATAAAGAGGAAAAAATGTATCGAGGAAAAAAAAAGAAACAAAAAAATCTTGTTTTTGCAAAATTCATATCTGGGGGCAAAGTTATGAGTAGACTGTTACTGTTTGTAATTCAGTGACCAGGGGTCTGGCCAAAGCATGCCATGGCTTCCCCTCAGCCAGAGTGTGTGTGTTTCCCTGCATGGTGAAAGGCAAGGTGGGAGCCTGATGAATGCATCTGTCTAAGATAAGGCTGTAACATAGCTGGGTTGCACATCCAGGAGTTTGGGAGCATTCTGGGTGTTTAAATTAAGGTGTAGTTACTGTGCTCTTTAGTAACAATAAAGTAGCATGTTACCTGAGTGGGTTTAGTGTGGGACTTTGCTGTTTATCTGGTATTTGTGCTATCAGATACACATTCAAGACACTCCCTAGATCCTGGTTTTGTTAGTGTGTCTCTACTGCTTGTGCCAGTGGTGTGTTCTATTCTGAGAAGTGTTACTTTGTCAATATACACTGCCCCTTAAAATCACTCTTATTTATTGCCTACAGCACACATGTAATACCCACCTCGAGCAATTTGCAGATGATCTCTTGGAAATGCTGCCAAAATTCCAGGAAGGCTTCATGATGGTTCCCTTTACTTGCTGGATAGAGTGTTTAATGGCAAGCTCATTTCACAAATGCTTGCCATGTTTGTTCAGCTGTGCACCTGCTTTGGAAAGAAATTTGCCGTGGAGCCTGGTGCTGCCTTCACAAGGCAGAGCAGGCTGACCCCAGGCGCAGGATCGCACCAGGCAGCAGAAATTCCAGTTCCCGGGTTTTGCAGATGCCAGATCCTAAGCTGCAGCGCTCCAGCACTAAACTGCAGCCTGCCATGGATCTCATGCCAGAATCAAGGTTGCCTGTTCGTAGTATAGACATGTCTTTCATGTTTGAAATTATGTCTAAGGAAGAACCGGAGATAAGACAGATATTGGCAAAGGGAGAGAGGAGAAAGGAATTTCTACATTTATTAGTCATGTTATTGAAGAAAGAGGGAAGATTTTATCATGCCTGTCTTGCTGAAAGCAAGGCTATGAGTTCACAAAATTTGCTGTGCAGAGTGTGTAACCGAGTCTACTTTCCTACTGGCTGATGCTAGAAGGTTACCACTGCTTTCCTCACAAAAGGGGAAAAAAGTTCTGTCAGCATGGTGTGTGCTGCATGTGTGCCTCTGTAGGCATGGCCAGTAGGTGAGAATTAAGCTGGCCTTTTTTCTAACCTTGCTAAAATGCGTGTGTGGTGGGGGGGAACACGGGACTGATCCCCACAGGGATGGAAGGAGAGCTATGGAATACCCACTCTGCCGGCCCAGCCGGATGAAAGGGCTGAAGTCCTCCCAGCTACCCACTGCTTGGTAAACAGGTACCTGCTGATCAAAGCACTTATCAGACATGAAATAAAGACTAATGGTTTGAAGAGAACTGCAGCATTCCTACCTATGGAAATCCCTTTAATGGACGAAAAAAATGACTGAGTAACTAATGGGTTTTGCTGTTTCACTGGTGAGAGGAGCATGGTCCCTTTAAAAGCCTTGGCCTCCTTTTCTAAACGCTGTTGCTGAGCTGTGCCCCACCCCTGCATAAGCAACACCTGCATACCTGCAGGGTACTGTCTTCTTGATAGCTTGTACACCTTAATAATACCTGGTGGTAGAGTGGTCTAGGTTTGGGATGTTTCTCTATCCAGCCTATTAATGTAAGGACGCTGAGGTAGCATCTGCCAGATCCCCAGTGATGTAATAACACACAGTGCTCCTAATATCCTTTTTACAGCATTTGCGCTCTTGGTAGCCACCGAGCTGAGGAGTTTTAAAAGGAAAAAAAAAAAGGCACACAAAGGCACCTCCCTGCAAGATAAACTCAAATGGCAAATCCTAGCAAGCAGAATACAAAACAATTCCAGATGATGTGGGAGCCGTGCACCACGGTTTTCTCAGCAAACCAATAGCATTTCAGTTCCTCAGTGTTGACTGACTGCTTATGACATATGTTAAGCTGAACTGGGGTATGTGCAATTGCTCTGGATACAGAAATGCATAACATGACCAGGAATGCTCAAAGTACAGATCCTATGTGGTCTGAGGAAGCCTGATGGATTTTAAGGAGGAATGAGGCATTTGGGAGTGATAGAATATTCGGGGTTTCCAGAAATCTTTCTTCAGCGTGCTGTGTATATGTCCATTGCTCTGAGTAGAAACAGCTAACTTGCAGAAAAAATGCAAATGGAGTAAATAAGATACTTTTTGATGGAATTAATGAGGCCTGCATTGTGTGGGAAAGAGGGAGAGAAAGAACAAAATTTTAGGGATGAGATCAGGGACGCAAATACACAGAGAAAAATAGTTCCAGAGCATAAACACAATGTAAGCTGCAGAAAGAGACATAGAAGAAACAAATATGGGGCTTACTGGATTAGGACAACAGGAGTCAGGGAGATGGTTGGCAGGAAAACAATTAAGCCATGTGCATGCCCACCAGAAAGAGCTGCACAAATATCAGCCATGCTGCCCAGCACCAAAGAGCGAGTGCAGTGTTTCAGTGTGTGTTTGTATAGCATATAACACATGCAATTTCACTCCTGATTACTAGTTAAAGACGGTGTATACACAATCAAGAATTATCACATAAAAGCCTCAGTAGGAAACACAAGACAAGGGGTTGGCAAACCACTGGCTGACCTAGTCTGTCACTCCTTGTTTTGTTCCCAGTTACTCATTGTAGAACTAATTGGTGGCAAATTGCAGAACCGAGGTCATTAAGACTTAGAAATCCTTGCATCTTCTCCACCTAATTTTAAAACCAACTAGAGTGCTTTGGTATGTTTCCTTTTAGTAGGCAATGCCACTGCATTCACCCCCCCTTCACCCTTTATTTTGGCATTTGTACATGATCACTGCCGTTAGCAGGGCTTCTTTAAATGCGGCACACTGGCTGGAGGTCTCCCAGTGTAGAGACACTGATGTTTGTTCCTCTGGACCGTAGCCATTCCCTGGAGTAGGTGGGAGCAGTACCCAGATTCTGCCCCACATGGTTCACATCAAAAGGACCTTACTTGGCTGTCAGTGGAAAACTAAGCAGCACTGGGAAAAACTTCCAGGATGACAGACAGCTCTGGAAAATCCAATCAGCTTTAAAGAGAAACACACTGCATTCAGCTGTCTCGTACTGATAATGAGCATTTACAATCCTGAGATCCTGACAACTGCACCACGCAGGGGTAATTGTCTGTTATAAATGGCACTGGAGTAAGGAAGAGACCAGTGATCTGTCCTTAACATGATTATACACCACAAACCAACAATAAGGCAGGCATTGCTCCTCTGATTCACTTTCAGCAAAGATGAATGACCATAAGGCAAAGAAAAACAAAAGTCAAAACAAAGCACATAATATGTGGATGCTTTTCAGCCTAAAGTAATCTAGAAATTAATTCCTTTGTAGACTGATAAACTGATACATCTGAGCAATGCAATCATAGAGAGAACGCAAGTTTTATAAATTCATTTTGGCCGTAGCATTCACTCTGCAGCATCCTGCACCACACAGAATGCAGGAGGTGTTCTGCTGAGAGGGCAATAGGACAGCAGAATGAGTCCTGACCAGTTGAAATTACCAAAATCCATGAGGATCATATTTCTGTTTAGCCCATCATGTAATTTCAGTGTCCTGGCTAAATTTCAGTTTGATTAGTTACATTCTGACTTCTTAATTTCTCAAGCAACATACTTGTCATCATCTTTGATTATTTGGAGATAAAAATTTGCATGGTTTTTTGAGCATAATAGTTACCCATAAAATTCTACTATTATACTGTATTTTTCAGACAAATAAAAAATACAGAATTGTAACCAAGGAGCTTAAAATCATCAAAAAATGAAATCACATTAGACCAGTGTCTGGGCAAATGAGTTGAGGTAAAGATTGTTAGGTGGGAGTGTGAATGGATGGGAAATGCGAATGTAAAGGAAAAGGAGTGTATCTGTAGAGGGACAGATGATATAATTTGCTTTATGTTGCTTGTGTCTTGCTCAAAAGTTCTCATGGTATTTGCAGTCTTAGAGGAATTTAAATTTCTTGGGTTTGGTGCCCTAGTATTGAAAAGCTTTAAAATGGGATTTTACAGAGAGAAGTCTAGCAGGTTGCACTAGGATCATAGAAACCAAACAAGCTCCTTTTCTCCATTTATGTTGCCTCTGAAAATGTCATGTCCGCAAGCAAAGACAAGAATGATTTATTTAATTAATCACAAGGCATGACTGTAATTTTATTTCTTGTCTGAAAAATGAGAAATGTGGTTCCAGCAGTACAGTGCCCCTTCTGCATAACAGACCAGGGACCTGTTTGGGTTCCTCAGATGTCTGGGAATCTAGCCTAAAATCGGGACTGTGCCTTAGGAGCTCTGTCAGATGAATCCTCACTCCGAATCCTAAACTGTTTCTTACAGTATCCGTGTTTTCCCTAGAGTGTATCTCATTGGAACACTGACCAACCTTGACCTATTTTGTGCAAGATTTGATTAGATCACAGTGCAAGCCTGCCTAACTGCAGGCCATAAATTGCAATCCTCCATCTGGTCGCTCTCTGCCAAGTGAATGTGGTCCATCAGCGCTGTCTCCCAGGTGCTGCCAGCTTGGGCACATGGGCAGGGTGGAGTAGCTGTAGGGTCCCCCAAGATGTAGGCTTCATGTTCTGTGCAACCACACACTGTAGCAGCTGGACCAGCTGTGCACTGACTGTGAGGCCTCTTTGACTGCAGCTTTTCAGAGAGAATAAGGCAGCATTGCTACCCCTTGCTATGCGCAGTTTTCTTCTGGGGATCATCTGTGCTGATGTCCATACTGAATGTTTGATCCTTGTCTGTAAATATGATACTTTTAGACATCCAGATAAAATGCTTTACATTGAATACTACTTCTTGGCTGAAGAGGCAAATGTGTGCCTTATTTATCTTTTTTTCATTTTCACCCCCTTTCTAAAGAGCCGCTGACTGTGGTATTTAAAGCCATGTAGTCCTTTCCCTTCTCTCTGACACCTCCAACAACAGCAGGATGTCTGTCTGTGCATAGGGTGCTTGGGTCCTTTAAACTATACTATTAGTGGACTGAGATCATCACTTGTAATTCAGGTTGCCCAGTACTTTTCCCATTGAGACTATATTGATTTTATGTGTTTAGAACATCATCAAATGTTAATTGTCCTTGGTGTGTGCTTTGGGCAGAGTATATGTAGAAAACATCAGTGAAACAGCTTAAGTGTATCTGAAAACAGGATAAAAATTAATGCATTTATTTGTCAGGGCTGAAAATGCTAGAGATTTTTTTCGAGAAGCCCTAGTGGTCCTGTTCACTCAAGAGGAGAGCGTAAATTTGGCAGGGAAAGGAAGGATGAATTTTGTGTGGAGAGATGAGCTATGAGTTGCAAGCCAGTCTTAGTTTTGCAACTAAATATTGCAAAACCAGTGTTCATAATGGCTAGCTCCAGCATGAACCTAGGGAGAAAACAAAATTAACTCCCCATTATTTAACCATTATTTGTTCTGTTCACTGAATAAAGCAGGGTCTTTAGGAAGGAACATATATGAGCACTCGGTTAAAGACAGGTACCAGGATGCACTCAAACTAAGTGCTTAACTAAGATTATACTAGCAACACTAATTTTGATTGGTTGCAACTTTCAAGCATTTAACTTAATTTCTTAACAAAGTTTTACTTATAGAGAGGATTTACTGATGTGATTTGTATAACATTGTAGGAAATGTGGAGGGTTTTTATTTAAACGCTGCTCAAGCCTGTTTGTCAAAACTTTGACTATTTTGGGTCAAGCAAGAAAAGAGTGGCATTTAAAATTGGTCTAAAAGCTTTTGTCATGTGGGCAACCTTTTCCAACACTTTGTGGGACTGCCAGGTTCTCTGAAACCTACAAGGTAATTTCCTTCTCAAAGTGCAAACGGAAACTAATGTAACACACATACTTTCATTGTCAGGGCTGTCTGTTACTGAGAACTCACTAAGAGCCCATTGCCTTGTGATGACTAATTAAATACTGATTTACTTACTCTCCAAAGTTCAGTTTCTTCCACGCCTTAAGCAAAGAGCAAAGGAAAACTCTGGAGAATACAGGGGAAAAAAACCCCATGGGAATGCAAGCATACTCATTGCTGAGCTATCAGCTTCTTTTAAGCCAGCTGAGAATCACTCTGTCTTTTGAAGAGTCAGTTAATAATTTTTGGAGGGATGCTTGCAATTCTTTGGTCTCTGGTCGGTTCATGAACAGCAGAAGAGCAACAGGTTTTTTTCTTTTTACCATGTAGAGCAATGTCCAACAGCTGCCTTTTCTAATACACAGTGATCACATCAGCTCACTGAATTTCTCAGTCCAGTCACACGTTCTCCTTGTCTTTTGTTACTCACCAGTGAGTCCTGTTCATATGGGTAGTACAGTTCTAAAACTATCTTTGCAGCTGTGCTCAAAATTTAAGTATTTTTCCTTGCTTAAAAAAAACCTTGCTTAGTTTATCACCATTTAATAACCACCTTAAACTGGCTGAAGTCAAAAATACAATAAAAAAGATAAGTTTCACCCTTCCTCCTACCTCAGTCCTGCCCCTGAACAAGATCAGCACAAGGATTTGGACAACCACACAACGAGCCAGATCAGGAAACTGATCCAAATTAAAAAACAAGCTTGGCCCCTGAAACATTTGCTCTCCCCAGCCATCTGAGTTCTCTAGGCCTGTTCAGCTCGCAGCTGCACAACAACTGTGCCAGCACAGAGCGGGTGGGTGACACGGGGTTAGGGCTGAGCAGCTCTTGTGTAGGAGGGAGGGTGGGACTGTTTCACACTGACTTATTCAGCCAAGAGTGACACGGAGCTCAGGCAACCTGACTTAGAATTCAGAGCCTTTTCCTTTTATGTTTTTAATCATTATATAAAATGGGCCGAGTATTTTGTCACAAAATCAACCAAACGTGGAAGTAAAGGGACACATTTAGATGCAGTATGTGTCATTTTGTTAAGTCTTCCAATGGTGTAATATAGTCATCTCCTCTTTGGGTATAAATGAGATAGAACCCTCTACTGAGACAATTACCATGGTGTTTCCAGCCTTCACACATTGCCACAAGCAGTCCTGCTCCAAGGCTCCTTATCCCATGGGTGCTAGTGCAGCTGTGTGACCATGGCAGTCCCGACTCCCACGCAGCCAGCTGTGGCACACAGCCACTCGCACAGCCCAGGCATTTGGGCACTGCTTGCGCAGCCACTGCAACCGAGGGACCAAGAAGTAACACCTCAGGATTGCCAAACCACCTTCGATTTCTTTTCTCATAGAGTTATTAGCTTTAATTTTGTCTCTGCCACCTGTCTGAATAAATTTTAATAAATCATTCTCTGGTGGTTTTCGCAACAAGATGTAACTGGGACAAGGACTGTAAGAACTTGAAAACAGTAATTAAAGTGGGAGATAAGATTAATCGTAGCGGTGTCTTCCAAGAAACCAGCAATAGAGCTAGGTTATTCCAGTTACGTAAATCTTTTTAAGTTGAATGATGAAGAGAAATTTAATTTTCAAAGAACCAATAATGTTTGATTACACCGAGTCCATTATCTCTTGTTGAGGTGATAGGCAGGAGAAAGTGAAACTACCTTCAAAAGCTTCTACATGGATACAGGCAAGATGCAAAGGGAGAATTTCATTCTCTAGAAAGTACGATACTGGTGCAGTACAGTGGGCAGGAATACTGTGCTTCCTGGAAGCACGTGATGAGCTGTCAGAACAGAGGGCAACTTCCCTTCTTTACCAGAAATGTAACATTGCTGGAGCAAAGTCCTTACATCAGAGTCTATTGAGAAAACAACCAATAAAGGAGATAAGGGAGTGCCCTGCTTAATACTTTGTTTCAGCCCAAACCTTTTGGAATCATAACTTTTAATAAGGATCTTGGCAGCTTTAGCTGGGTACATTAATCTTAAGAAAGTAATGAATTTAGGTCTGATTCCCGTCATCCCAGTGGTGGAAAAGATGAATGACTTTTCAATCTAATCAAAGACCTTTCTGGTATCTGCAGATAAATTTATAGCAGAAGCCTTATTTAATATAACAGAGGGAAATACATGTAATAACCTTGTAAAATTATCCAGTTCCACATTTATTCTATATGAATCCCACTTAATCATGGCGGGCCGGTTTAGGAAGAACTTCTAAGAGTGAAATGGATTCTTTGTTCTTTTGCCTATGACAGTGAGTCAGAACACTAAGGCAGGTCCCAAGTAGATATTGGACTCTACAGAAATAAACTCATGCAGGACTCATTGTAGAAAATGGCCAGACACCCCAAAGCAGGAGTATAGAGAGCCCTCATGTCACAATTGCTGACTTCAAGGCCTTTCACAACTTAGTTCCTTTTTTTCCTGTGCTTGTACACAAGCACCTTGTGCTAGACCTTGTATCCAGATGGGCTTGGAAAACCACATGCAGTGCTGCGCAGTTATGATGACCTCCTAAAAATGCTCCTTACCTTCTCCCACATGCTGTCTTCTGCCTGAGGCACCTTTCCCAAACAGATTTGTGTAGTTGCTAAGCAGTCTGCACATCCTATTTTAATAATGCTGAGGTGGGAGGCTTGTTTAATACCTCACCTACTCAGAGACAAAGCAGACAAGCCATGAAGGATAGAGGGTGATAAATTTTACCAGCCAGCCAGCCCAAGAAAGAAGGAAATAATGAAATCCAGTTTCCTTAGAAAGCTATTATTCTTCTTGAGAGAACTGCCTCTTCTCTCTGAAAATATTATTGGTATTTTCCCATGCTAGGGCAACAGTGTAATGGCTGAAAAGAAAATTACTCCAGTGATTTTAATGTAAATAATAACCTGGGTGTTTGATATAATTTAATTATTTAATTATCCATGAAACTCTTAATTTCTGGCAGAAACCTGGTGTACATGAAGGTGAAGCAAAGTTACTGACTTTGGAACTAAACTGTCTCCAGAAGACACTCTCCATCACTGGAACCTCTTGATTAAGCCAGATGAAGCCTGTCTGAAGTTAACAAGAAATACCAAATCATAATCTACATACACACTTGGATTTTAGAGGAAGATCGAAAGCTAATAGTTGTTGTGGCCACAGTATTGGTGGTAGTAGTATTTCTTAAATACTTGTTACATAATATAATAGTACAAAATATGCAGCATAATGAATGTCTTTTAGCACTCAGCCTTCTGATAATCTGTTTCCGAGACACAGATTTTAAAGGTGATTGGGCAGGTGCTAGGTGAGATGGTAGAAAGTGTCTCTGAGATTGAAGTTTTCTTTGAGAATCATATTAGAAGTTTATCTGCGTAAGTGCCCCAACTCCATTAAAATTCAGGTGCACAGGCCTTATGACTGATGGTGTGATCAGACTGTGCACCCAATCTGATGAAAAGTCAGGCTGTTTACAGAAGGAATGATTCTTCTCCTTCTTCATTGCCCCACCCTCACGGCCTGTTTTCCTTGCACCAGTCTGAATGATCATGAAGTTGCAGAGCAAAAAGAGAAGACACCCATTCTCTGTTGCCTCTTGAGATAGCACAGTTATTCAGACCAGTGCAGAGGAACATCAAGATTGATACCCAGATGTACATACCCCTCTGATCTCCTTTTCTCAGTTTTCTAACGTTATTCAGAAAAGCCAGGAAGAAGTTAATGATTCAGTGTATTAAAGTAGGCAATGGAGTTAGAAGTGGTGAGTGTGCAGTAAGACACTGCTGATACTGCTCACCCACAGGGTAATGGGTTTGGACAGTCAGCTCTGACTGGACATCCTAAAGCAGGGAGCAGACTTGAAGTTTGACTCGGCTGTGTGCCAGAACAGTCCAGCCAGGGAAGCCTCGAGGTAGATCTGACCAGGGCACACTGTTTCTGCTTGTCCCCATGCCTTCTCACATCACTGGTCTGTCTGAAGCCAGGTTTAACCAGCCCTCTCCAGGAGAACCACTCTGGTTATTAAACATCAGCGAAAGACTCTCCTAGGCTGTTTTATAGCCCTTTTTAGGGAAAGGAGCATATTAATGTGATCCTCCCCAAGCCTCAACGTAAGTAGAAAATAATTTAATTCTCTCATGCCAAAGCCAACCAACCAGTCAACCCTAACAACAACAAAAGCAGTAAAACTGTGGTTTTAACAAGACACCTGACAAACTGCAGTGCTTCCCTAATTATCTCCTTGTCATATCTGTTTAGTGTGAATCATGAATTGATACTTGAGCAACCAGGATCCAGTGGATGGAGCTTGTGCCCGCCAAGTCAGCGTGCAGAGCAGAGCAGAGCTCGGGCACACTTAAGGCCTTTTCCATGTATTTCTCTGTGTGAGACTGGATCACTGAGACTGCCAAGCTCTTGGGGCTGATGCTTCTGCTACATCCACCACTCTTGATCCAGGACACTCAGCCCCAGATTCAGCATTACTTCAGTACAAAAACCACTATCAGTTTCATGTTTCTTCTGTACCTTGCTTGCAAATGTCCCTGTTACACTGACAAAATTTAAAGACCTTTCAGTTTGTCTTGAGATAAACTTTACCAGTTGTATCTGCAGCTCAGTGCTGCACAGTATCTGTGATTGCACATAAAAAGTTTACTTGCTAACTGTAGTTGTGTACAGTGCAAGCACAAAATACACATTAAAGCTGATTATCGAAGTTCACTCATCTTGAATCATTTAAGGTTCAAAACTTAAGCAGTGATATAGTAATTTTATTCCAGGCTTCCCCCATCAATATTATGGCCTCATCCTGTGTGGGAGTTCCTCTACCATTATTGTAGCATAATACCTAATAACATAGTACAATTCACCTGTTTGCAATTTATGTGGTATTTATGTGGCAAAGAAACTGATGAATTTTGGATTATGAAGTTCCAAAGAAGTGCTGATACCCTCACAAGCATAAACCTGGGTATTTTTTACTGCTGCTGTCATGCTCCTTCAGTGACCTTGGGCAAGCTATTCCAGTTCTGTGTCTTCAGACTCACAATGCACCTGGGTGGGCAGGACCACTGTTCATCTGGTAAAACTCTCAGGGCCTTAAGTCCTCTGGGCCCCAGTGCTGCTGCATTTTAAAATTAGGTTAAAGCCGTACCCAGAACTGCCTCTACATGTGAAACTCTACTGGTCTAAGTATAGGGATGTAATTACGCCAGTATAGGCGTATCAGAATATTCTGCCACGTAGAAACATCTTGCACTTGTTGCTTCATAGCTCCTTCCAGGAATGATGACTGGGTAAAAGCCAAAGTATTTGTTAAAGAATCAGTTTCAGTTCAATCTTGCTTGCGCAACACTTAAATGACTACTGTAAAGATCCCCATAAACACAGCAGGCAGGAGAAGCTCACCGTTCCACATATGGGCTCCAAACTTCCAGCCAGTTCTACTTTGGAGCTGACACTTGCAGCTCCAAATGGAGTTCAAGTTCACTTCAGAGGGACAGCGGCGTGAGGGTTCATTACTGTGGGTCTGAGTGCACAAGAAGCCTCACGCACTGTAATGGGTTTACTCGTATGAATGAGGAGTAAGTGCAGCAATACCTATGGGCAGGAGGATGTCCACGTGTGAAACATCTGGGGACAGAGAGTGGTCTGTCATCGGCAGGTATTACAGCAATTACTTCAGTATTAAGACTAGACCAAGTCAAGGCTGAATCACCTGTGGCAAGTGGCAGGACATAACCCTGTTCGATCAGGAACTGACTAACTCCAAGTCTGACAGCATCTCTCGCTGTCCCCGCAGCCCCGCTGCCGGAGCTCCCCAGCCGTTCCGGCGGTGCAGAAACGCCTTTTAAGCCCCAGTGAGGGTATCGGAGGGGGCTCGCACTGGGGGCGGGGGTCGGGCAGCGGGTCAGGGCACACAGCGGCCGTGCCGTGCCGTGCCGTGCCGTGCCGTGCCGTGCCGTGCCGTGCCGTGCCGTGCCCGGTCTCCGGCGGCGGGAGCAGCGCTCCCAGCGGGACCCGGCGGCGCGACGGCGGGGGCGGGAATTTGGGGAGGATCCCTGGCCGGGCCGGTGCGTGTGTGAGTGTGAGTGTAAGTGTGTGTGTG
>VXBT01014028.1:1414889-1602078 GCA_013400235.1 Oriolus oriolus
CGGCTTTGCCCGCGCATCCTCCTCCTCCTCCTCCTCCTGCTCGGTCCTTGCCGGCGCTGCCGCGGTGGTCCCCAGCCGCGGGGCCGGGCGGCGCGGCGGGAGCGGCTCTGGGCAGCGCTGCGCTCCCGCTCTCCTCCCCGGCATGATGGCGTCCCTGCGGCGGCCCGGCGGGGATCGCTCCCGGCTCCAAGTTGGTGGGTAGGTGCCGTGCCGGGCCCGGCGGGCGGCAGAGCCCTTCCCCGCCGGGCAGCCGCCGTCGTGCGCCTCCTCCCCGGCCCCGGCCCCATCGTGGCCCGCGGGGACACAGCGGAGCCCCGGCCGGCCGGGGCAGGGGCCGCCTTTGTGTGTGCGGGAACAGCCCTTCGCCTCCCGCCTCGGCCCAGCCGCGTCCCTCTCCCTCTCTAATTTATCTTCTTTCTTCTTTTTTCCCCCCTTCCTTTCTTTCCTTTCTTTCAGCAGCCCCTTCCCCTCCTGGTTTTTTTCCCCCCTCCCCTTCTTTCTTCTTTAATGACAAATCTGTGCTTAGAGGTCAAGGAAAGTTCACTTTTTTTTTCTTTTCCCTGTTAGAGGGTTTGGATGCTTGAGATTTTCCCCTTCCTCAGTATAGTTGCTTCATATACTCGTACAGCCAAATAATCTTATCCTGAATATAGATCTTTAAAGCTTATTAAAATTTACTGGCGTGGAAATATTCAGTCATGCGTTCAAAAGGATCTGGGCCAAATACTGACTTTTTTTTTTTTTTAATATAAACTGAAGTCAGAGGGAGTCCTGACCGAGGCAGGGTTGCTGTGGTTGCTCTTTTGTTAGTAGATCAATCTGAAGAAGGTACGTGGTCCGACCTTACAGTTTGCTTTTACAAGATCTGGATAACAGCAGCTTATTCTGAAAAGTAATCGTTATTTTTGTGTATTTTGGGCTAAAATGATGCTCACTGCATGTCTAAAAGGTAACAGTTTTATTTGGGCAAATATTGTAAACAGAGGTTAATAAAAACAGTACTGTTAGAGCCAGATGGGGAGGAGTAAAAGTAGATGTGTGTTTCAGATACAGGCAAATGGAAAAAAGATCATTGCCTGAAACATGTCAGTGTTAATGGATGTCAGTGTTCAAAGATACTGTGCCTTAAAACTAACATGCTTCTTAGGAAAGAGCTGTCATAGCTGATAGTTTGAATCTCTTTTGCACGCAGAGGGGAAGTCAGAAAAAGAAAACCAATTTCATATTTTTTCTTCCAATAGTTATATGTGTTTTTAAGCAGCACTCAGGAGTAAGAATAAAAACTGTAGCTTACCCAGCCCACATAGAACACTTTTCTTTGCAGGTGTGTGTCTGTAATTCTTCATGTGCCTGACTGCATGCACCTTGTCCTGTCAAACAATAGGAGCAAATCATGTGAGGGAACCTAAGTTTGGCTTATTTTTGTCTTTTACTTGTGAGTAATGACTTGGCTGAATTATTGGACATGAGTTTTTTAGTTGCAGCTGATTAATACTTGATTTCCCCCTTGAACCAGAGAGCAGTGCTATGAAGCTTTTTCAAGGTTCTCACTGGATTTTAGTGCAGGTTTTGAGTGTTCACTTCTCTACTGTGACTGGAAGAACATCAGTATGAAAATGAGAGAGATCTGGCCCTTTTTGAAGTTCTTGCTGTGGTCTTAGGGATGAAGTCTTGCAATTTACTTCAGACTGTAAGTAGGCACTTGAGAGAAATTTCCCTTGATTTGGGTGATCCAGAAGCCTTCCACAGCTACCAGAAAGGATCAGTTCAACGCATGATCAGGTTACCCTAAGGGTAGAGATTTGTCCTTGCATCTGTTTTGACCCCATTACCACTGGGTATGTAATCAAATGCATTTTTTTCCTACTCTGCTCTGTTCAACTTGCTTTTTTGTGTACCCTTGAAGATGGGATGATCCGATACATTTGAGAGGAGTGAGTGAGTAAACAGATGGTGGTCTTTCTGTTTTGGTATAAATATTAACTATCAAATCAAATATTTGGAAGCTGATGAGTCTGGTGTTTGCTTTTCCTCTGTAGTTTGAACACAAAAGTAAAGAGTTGAATGTGAAGAAAAGCAATACAAAGGTTAATAAAAGTGCTACTTGTGTTTCTGAATACTGGGAAATTATTCAGATTGAACTGTGAGTTTCTTTGCTTGCTATAAAGATTTAAATTTTAAAAATGAACGAGTTACGACTGTTCGGTTTTTTTTTTTTTTAAATTAAAGCATGAATGCACTGGGTATTACATATTGCCAGTGTTCTGCTCTGTGGAGCCCAAGCCATGTGTGTAAAATAAAAGCTCATTTGAGTAGTCTTACAGGCCTAATGGAGGCATCATCTCAGCTTTATAAATAATGTAAGTTGTGTATAATGTGGGGTCCCCAGAGACTGCAGAGAAAGCATCATTACCAGCCTTTTCAACCTGCTGGAGATCTTAAATTGATTTACAGCACTGAACTGGTGCAAAATGATACATCAGGATGACACAGGGTCAACCTGTAAAAGTCTATGATGTGAGCCTGTTAGTTCAGTCATCATAATTAAACCATATTATGAGGGCAGCAAAGCAAGTGTCTGTGACATGTCCCATTGTGCTTCAGATACGGCTGGTTTAAGAATCTAGTAAAGAGAGCACCGTGTTTATTATTTAAGTTATGCAAAGAGAAATTGAAATTGAAACTCGTGGCCCTGTGAAAAGTAAAAGCTGAACCAATTTAGGTTGACTCAAACTCTTCCTTGCAGTTATTAGGCACCAAAATAGATGAAGGCATGTGCAGCTTTGGGATGTGTGCGTGGGGAAATGGCTCTGAAATTTATACATCCTTTCTCAAGGATCAGCTAGACTTTACCTGCAGACTGGGCTATCAGATATCAAAGGAACAAACAGGCAAATAATCCAATTGTTTGGCTTTTTTCCCCCTAGAATTTGTAGCCTACTGAAGTTTGTAACTGCCTGTTGAAATGTTCATGCAGATCTGTGTTCTTGTATAAGACAGAGGATTTAAGTCATTGCTTGAACTATATGGCCAAACTTATTCTAGAACAGAGGCTGTAATTTTGAATATGAGTTGGCATAGGTCACTCTGCTTTTCTTAGTGAAGACAACTGTGGCTTCAGATTTGTGTTTTCCTCTAAATGCCCTAGAAAATAGCATACTACAGGTAGTAAAATGTTTGCTAAATACTCAGCATTTTAGGTCTTGCTGTTTCTGCTGGTAAAATCACTATGATGTGTTTTGGGAAAAATCCTGCAAAAACGACTTTTTTTTCTTCTTTCTGCTAGTCAGTGTGCTGCTTGGGGGTTTGAGAGTTTTGCATTTTTTAGTGTTTAAACCAACTCCTCATACCTGAATTGGTGTGAATTTTTAATCTCCTGAGGTTCTCCCAGCCAAGAAAGAAACATACCTCATTTTTAGTCATAAATATAAGTAAAAAAAAAATAATTTTGAGGCATGCAAGTGAAGCAGAGAAAATAAATGGCCACTAATGGTAAGAGATTTCTTAGTCTCCAGGTTCAGTTGCACCCCAACAGCATGTGCTTTAGCTAAGGTGCTTTTTGAGAGGCAGATAAAAGAATTAAAGCTCACTTTGGAATGCAGTGGCTTTTAAAATGTGGATGTGGACCTGTCTTTTGCTGTGTCAGTGCAGATGAAGAAACTATCGTATTGGAGAGAGAGCCATAAAATCTGTGAAAATGAAAGTCAGATTGCACAAATTGCTTTATGGTTAATGAAGCGATTCTACCAATGTGTGGGGGCTTTGTTGGTTTTCTTTCTGGTTATTTTTTTAATTTCTGGTTTAGATTTTCATGACAAACTCACCCAGTTTTGCTTTCAGAGTGGGGAGAGGTCTATTCTGGCCGTAAAAACTTCACTTTTTTCCCCTGTAGTAACAGCAGACTAATGTTCTCGCACTGGCCTTTCTTCTGTGTATAGCAAAAAATTGAATGCATACCAGTCTTAATAATTAAAAGATGATACACAGTTCCTAGAAGTTTTCCTTTGAAATGTACTGAGTGGAAAAGTCAAGTTTGAAATACAGACCCCAAGTTGACAAGCGAGGTTTGAAATGCTGGTGACTTACAGGCTCATCTACACAGGCATCTTGCAATTCTCAAGCTATTTTGCTCAAGCTGTAGAACAGCATAGAGAATTTGTATATTAGAATGGAGGGTTTTGCTTGGGTTAAAAAAAATAACGAAGTTATTTTGAATTGATGCTTTTTAAGTTTTAGCGTTGAATCCCTGCAGTCTGAGGTATAGCTATTTCCATTAGAATGTCGCTGTTCTTCAAGATTTGAAATGGCCAGAGAAAATGTTCCATTGGCCCTTTTGTAGAGGGCTTTACAGAGGGTGGATTCAGGGCTGAGGACACCCTTGGCTGGCTAATGGCTGCCACAAAGATCCCTATCCTCCTCCTCAGACAAATGGTAATTTGCATTACAGAAGCTTTTCGTGGTGCTGTGTATTTGAGTGGGGGACGCCTTTGTTTTTTAACGGGATAGAGAAGGCAAACATTTCATAGAATGGGCTGATTTCAAGGAATGAAAACATTTTCTAGAATGAACCCAGATCATACAGGATCTCTCCCTGCATCCATTTGACGCCTGCATGTGTTGGCACTGGAAGTTCTTCTCGTTTAATAGGAACAAAGGGCGAGCACACTACTCCTAATTAGACTGTGTGAGGTCAAGTATTCCACGCACGACACGCTGAACTCTGCTGAGCTGTGGAGATGGGTCCATTTTTATTATTTTTTTATTTTGGGAAAGGAGAAAGGATGTGTCAGGGACTGTGGCCGTGGGATTGCTCTGGTGGAAGGGTTGTGGGGCTGTGACCACACAGCAGCTGGGTTGTGCTATCATTAATTTCCAAAGGGTTTTCTGCAAGCATGGATTGCTTTGCTCAGTTGTACTCTTCTGGTGACTGCTGTCTTGGGAGACTGTGTAGAAGCTGAGTTTACATCAGGAGCTGAAGCTTTTTTCTTCCCCTCTCTAGACTTGCCAGTGTAGGGGAACCTGACCAGCAGAGCTGTTCTGGACACTTGCACAATTCGGTTGTTCTAATGTAGGTCTGTGATTGTTCTGGACTATGTCACTTTTATTCCAATATGTGTTATTCACTCAGGAGAGAGATGTTAGAACAGATGTCACCAGTCTCTCCCATTTGGTTCTTCCCCCACCCTTTCTCCAGCATGCACAGGCGAAGTCTAGAGTACAAGGAGGAAAACAAATTATTTTTAAACATGCCTTTATGTAAGTCATTATATTTAGGCACTGTTCAAAGCAGTATCATCCAAACCCAACTATTATGTTGACTTGGCATGTAAGCAAATCATTAATGTGGTTCACCAGTGATTTCTGAGGCATTATTTCATATTTCTGTACTCATAAAGGGAACACTCTTCCCAACATGGCAGCAGATGAGACTGTCTAAGTCAGTGTAGACAGTCTGAATTACAGCACTTAATGGTATTCAGAAGTGTATCACTTGCATGTTTTTGTCATTAAAACTACTAAAATGCCAATCCACATCAAAGTGATCTATGGACTATCAATCCAATATTAGGCAACTCAAAAATTAGGTACCCATTAAAAGTTTTTACAGTGCTGAAGTGATTATAGACAGAATCATGAGAGTTTTCACTGTCTGCTCGTGTCTTTCCCCAGCATGGGTGTAAGAATCACATCTGCCCTCCAGTTTTGACTGATGAACCTTCTTTCAGTACTTGGAACTATTGTTTGAGGGGGAGCTGAAAATATGTCTTATCAATACAGATTTCATCCATGAGAAGAATTTGGATTTCAGGATTTACAGCATTACGGAGTTTCTTCTGCAGAGGTGGCAAGACTGATGTTTAAGGATGTGTCTAAGTAGATGAAAGCAAAAAAAGCATAAGTGCACACACTTGACACTTCTGTCAAACTGAAAAGTTTTCTGTGGGTTCAGAGAGCCTTGTATGTTCAGAGTGATTGCTGCATGCAGTGACCATGGTTGATGATACCTTTACTTGCTCTTCTTTCTCACTCTGCTCAATGCTGTGAGCTGGTGTCTCATTCTTCTGGGTTTACGTGAAAGACTGAATTACTGAAATATTTTTCTTGTAAATAATTTCAGACTTCTGATTTCAAGCATTTTAAAGCATTGAAAATAGTATCGGCATTCTGTCTGGTGTAGCATGTCGAAGCCAGGGCATGAGACTCTTAAAAGACATTTTATTTTTACAGTGGTGTGTATATAGGATCCTTCAGAGTGGATAGGTATGCTATATGTGTGTGTGCACATATGAATACCTAAAATAATAGTCACTGCTGTTGGAAGTTAAATTATTTGGATCAGATAAAGGTAGGCTGCACCTATATATAGTTGAGAAGAGCCTGTAAATTTATCAAGGTCTGTGCTCGTAATAACTATTTATATATAAATACTTAAATGTCGTTTAAATGCTTAAAAGCTTAAAATCAGTTTTGGTTAAAGATGAAGTAAATAACTGGAGAATCATGTTGCAACAAATTGTGGTTTCCACTTAAATGTGTTTCTAAGGGTGATGGGAGGAGGAAACATCTGCTGTTTGGTCAGATGCTGTTAATGAGCTGCATATTTGACTTCATTCTGCCAGTGTATTTCACCTTTGTATCTGTTGGGTTCCATTTGAATATTGACGTGGGAGGAATTAATCAAACACCCTTGTTGTCTTATCGGCATGTTACTAGTAAGGACTTTGATTCAACTGATCTGTTGAGGGAAAAATATGTAGCTTGTAACTGGACATATTTTCTGTGGAATGGGAGAGAAGGGTCCCAAAATTTTGTCAAGATAAACATGGTAGTGTGTGTAAGAGAGAGGGTGGAAGGTGGTGTGGAACTGACATCTCCTGCTCTTTCAGCTGATGGTTTAATTCTCTGGAGTGGCCCGGTAATTTAGACAGCTGAAGAATAGCAAAAAATATATGGCTTGGGTTTTTTTGTTCTCTGTTGTTTTTTAACTCCTTGTCCTTTCCTTTCTAGCCCTCCCAAGATGTTGTAAAACAAACTTTGCTAGTGTTTTGGTAGGACAAAATAGTTGGCAGGACACTGTTGCTCACTGTTGGCCAATTGTCTTTTTTCCAAGGGTTTCCAAGCTGTCTTACATGAAGCAAGAAATTTACTTTCAAGTTAGGCCATGCACTAGCACCTGCTTAGGAGTATAGATTCTGCTCCCAGGTCCTGCAAAGTTATTAAAACTGGCTTATCAATAAAACACAGTCCTGTTTGATGAAGGATCTTTCTCTTGATATCTGAATGCTCTGGTGTGAAATTTGACATGTTTTTACCACTGTTATGGTTTCTGGGCTGAAATATACTTTGGGGAAGGTGGGTTTGGATTTATTTTAACCTAGGAGGGGCTTTATTCAGGTTAGTAAAACTGCAAACTACAAGGTGATTTTTTTTTTCTGTTGGCTTAATTCCATGTGTAATAAAATAATCCATCCTGCCTTTGCAGATAGGCTGCGAAACAAACAGGACATGAACATGACAGGGCTTAGTCATGATTGCTTAAGGTATCTGGTGCTATAGTGATGAGCATGGGATGGGAACCTCTGTAGATCAGAATCTTCCAGCAGCTCACAAGCAGTGAAAAATGGAGTAGAAATGTGGCTTCTTAACCAGGGCTGTATGCGAAGCAAGGTGACAGTGATGAGGACTTGCATTTTAATGCAACAGAGCCGTACATGAAGCCACACTTCAGGGGTAGAAGCATGAAGGGAGGAAGAGTGAGGCAACTCAGAAGGCTTCTGGATTCTCAGAAGTGGTCAAAATGAGGGAGAAAGCAGCTTTCTTGTGCCTCTGCCTACACACAGCAAACAGAGCTCAGTCCCTACCTCAGTGTAGTAGTACTTGATGTGATTTTGTTCTTGTGCCGAGGCAAGCAGAGTTCTATCCAGTTTTCTTGAACCAGTTACTTTTCTGATGTGTGACCAAATTAACTGGCAGGTGGTTGTTTTGAGAACTTCACAGAGTCACAGTATGGCTGAGATTGGAAGGGACCTCTGGAGGTCATCTGGCCCAGCCCCCTTCTCAATCATGGCCACACAGGTTGCCCATGACTATGGTCGGATGACTTCTGTTTTTCCAGTTGTGTGACAACTGCTCTATTGCTTTGTCCCAAAAGTGAATAAAGTAGATTTGAAATTTATTTGAACCTCAAAGACCTGCCAACATGTACACGATGGCTTCAGGGATTGTTACATGCATAATGCCATTACACTGGTTTAATTTCAAATATAGTACTTCAGGAATCCTAAACACATTAAAGTGTGTGCTTCACTGCACAGGAGGGGAAGAGGGAGATGAGAGGGACAGAGACTCAACTTGAGTGGCTTTACTGAGGTCTTACAATGAGTCTCCAACATTCAGGACCAGAATTTCATCTCCCTTCACACAGTCTTTTGGTCTTTGCTCTTGTCAGATGCGTCTTTTCATCACTAAGGAGAGAGATAGATAGATAGAACAGACCTTGGTTATGTCATCGTCTTAGTTCTGCTAATTACCTGGTGAATGCAGTGATGAACTATACTAATTTGAAAAATGTGAATTTTGACCTTGCTGAATGTCTTGGAAAACCTGGCTTCTTATAGGTTGCCATCTTGACTATTGCAGTTTCCTGTTTTGCATTTTTGCCCGCTGCTGGCTTTACAGTCTGGCATATTTAATAACAGACCCTTTATTATCCATGCTAGCTGGTGTCAGTGTTAAGTGCTTTCTCTTGGATGTAGTAGCCAAAGGAAAAGTCTTTGTCTTTATTAGCTTAAAAACTCAGGATAAAGTAATTATAATTTCTGTAATGTGTCGTATTATATTTCATGTGGAAAATATTTTATAAATGCTCTCAGCTTAAAACCCTGCATTGTGTGGTATTTTTGGATAGATGGATATGAAATCACTCTTTTTTTCCCCCAATTTTTGTGTCTGGTTACTAGACAGAAGGCAGTGGCATTAGAGGGGAGTTGAATTGCTTGCTGGAGTGTTTGGTTATTCAGAACCAGCCAAGGCAGGGCGCCTTGCTCTGGGGATGAGAGCAGGTTTTGCAAATCGGCTGAGTACTCGTGTCTGAGCGTGAGCTAATCTTTGACCTGGATATCACTTAAAATTTGGGGGTGGCAGCTCCCCGAGATAGAAGGAACTCTTAAGAGCTGGGTTTCTCTCAGCCCCAGCCATGGATTTCTTTGCATAGGCTGGCTGGGTGACTTCGGTGCTCTGAGCTGACCCCGCAGAATGTGTTCTTTGGTTTCTGTTGGTTTTGCCAGATTAGGAAGGTGAACTGACTGACAGGTAGAGGGAAGTTATGTTGCAGTACCAAGGCTGGCATGAGGGAGTAAAGGGAAACCTTTTCTCTCTGAGTGGGAGCGAGCCCTTGGGACTGCTCATTGGCTTGTGGACCTGTGACCTTGCTGGCCCGAGGCAGCTGCTGGAGGTAGCCAGTCACAGGCGAGTGCTGTAGCACTCCCAGATGAAGACTTCCTTAATACGCTTGCCAAGGAAAGGTCTAATTTACAGGGTTTCTTTCCCAGATACTTATGTTGGTGATTAGCAGGGGCTCGACTGCCAACAGTTACGTCAGCCACAAAGCCCCAGTGTAGCTCTATTGGCAGCAAAACGACAGTGATTAATGGTGCAGTATCTTTTATGGGGGGTGAGGGAGGACGGATGGAGAGCAACACTTAAACAAGATTTTCTGGTCAAGTGTTGTTTTACTGGTATAAACTGCAAGCTGTCGTAGAGATGTTTTTCTAGTTTAATGCAACCAGATGAGCAGAACACATCTAGTGCTCGTCCTGTGTGAGACAGGACAAGTGGTTTTCCTCAGGAGGAAAAGAATGTCCAAGTTTAACTTACTGGTAGTAGAAACTTCATTTTCCTCTTTAGAGGATGAAAGAACTTGAAATGATTGGGGGGCTGGGTACAGTTAGCAGCATTATCAAGAAATCAGAGAAAAGGTAAATACTTAATCCACTAAAAACCCTTCTGTAAAAGTAGATTGATGTTACCAGAAGTCGCTGCCGGTGAAGACAGTTAGGACACCTTAAGCTGACCTGTGCTGTGAGCCAGTGCACTGTTTGTAGCTTTCCTGGGTTCTGCATCACTGCATAAATCACTTTCACATTTTTGGCTTTTGATCCACTTTTCTCAAAAGTAATTCAGGAAACATTTGTTTTGGTGCTATATGGTAACTGTGTTTAAAAACTCTTACTCTTTCTTGTTACTTGCATCGTTGTAGTATATGTCTTAACTTTAAGGAATTAGACTATCTACAGATTTAAAATACAAACTGTAGGTATTTCCCTAGGAGCGGGAGCTACTACTTTTCCTAGTGCTGGAATGAGGTACTCACTGAATTCCCTTGTAGCCTTCTGCTGTGCTGAGGAACTCTCCAGAACATGGGAATCCAACTGCAACATCTTTTTCGTTTTTATCTCTGGCTTAACTACAGGCTTCTTTGCAGAAAGCATCAGCATAACTGGCATAAATGCTCCAGGGCTATTTACTGCACTTGACTGGGTAACTGTTCCCTTTGCCCTTCTCCCCACCAGTTTATCAGGAGTGACTCTTACTCATGGTCAGACCTGATGCATCTGCTGTGGTTTGTGAACTGGGGGCAGTTGAGAACTGGTGGCGGGCTGCTTTGGCTGAACTCTCCTATTCCTGATTTTTTCCATCACACCTTTGCCTACCTTCTTGCTTTCTCTGACTTGGTACATGAAGGCTCTCAGTCTTTCAGGCCAGCCAGCAGTCCAGGGTTGTTTGAGCCTAAAGGCTTCTTATCTTGGGAACTGGGGAGTGCTGGTTTCAGCCCCAGAATTAAAAGCATCTTGTGTAACAGCTAAAAGAGAAAGAGTCTGAAATCTTTGTGTGTTCTTTCTGTGCACTGGCTTGTGGCCTAGAAGTAAGTGGTCTTGGAAAGCTACAAGTGCTGGAAGTTCACCCTTGCAGCCTCACTTTGTGACTTTGGAGCTTGGAGTTCTTCTGTCCATCGTCAGTATGAGGCCAGCTATGACTGTTTCAGTAGCAGGCAGCAGCAGCAGCAGCAGCAGCAGCAGTGGAAAATTTGGAAGCATTATGGCTGTTTTAAGCTAGCCTGCTGCTGACCTTGCAGAGCGTGGGGTGTTTGGAAAATGCTGTGTTTTGGTGTCTTGGCTGTTAGAGACTTGCAACTTTGCAAAACCTGAATTTTGAAACTTCAAACGGGTCTCGAAAAATTATGGTGGAGTGATTAATAGGTTGCCTTATTGCCATATGTGGAGTCATACAGGCTCTGTTAATAAGAAAAGCTTGCAGATAAGGGAAGAGTACTGAGTAATTCTTTATGTGACTTGGTTCCTCTTCCAAAAATCATGAAAAGCTTACAGATAACGAGGGGATCAGACAGACAGATTACAGCCCTTTTCTCCTGTTGTAAAACCTCCGTATTCCCAGTAAGCAATGTAGGAGGATATCTCCCACTTCCTTTCAAGCTTTGCTGTTCCCAACTGCTATATTAATTATCAGTTCCTATCTGTGAGGTGAAGCCTTTGTACAGAACGCTCCAAAGCCTTGATCTCAGGAATATGAGAAAACAGTTTGACGTGAGATTCTGCAGATGTTCTGGCACAGGGCTGTGACAGCTGCTTTTGCCTCATCCCACAGTTTTTTGGATCTCTCTGACTCCTCGTGTATGGCTGCACCCTTCTGTTGCCCTTTTGGAAGGGGAAAGGTGTGGCTGTGACTTCTGGGTCTGTTTTTAGTGTAGGCAAGCTCAGAGCTTTACCTCACCTGCTGGTAAAGGCCACGATCAACCTTACATATGTGTTTGTGGGTGTATTTTAAACATTAACCCAAAGTGTCCTTGACTTGGTCTCAGGAGGATCCCTAAAAATTTGTACTTGCCTGTAAATCGTAATCTTTGAAGAGTTTAATTGTCTTGTGTGGAAGCTGAAGGGGCATCTATAAACACTGTGATCTTCCCTTTTTAAAGGGTCTGTGACTTAGGATGGCTTGATAAATACCAAGAAGCTGCCAGGGAGTAAATGCTGTGAAGGGGTCACGCCGCTGCTGTTCCCTGTCCTGAGGACCTGGAGCACGCTGGGCTTCATGTCATCTGAAGTCCAGTCCCGGTTTTCAGAAGGCCACTAGTGGCATGCTGTAATTAAATAATGTTTCATTGGACGGGGGAAGTCTGGCAAATATTGGTGTTTGTGTCTGAGTTGTATAAACTTGGCTTGGAAAGCTGTGTCATCTTTAAACACTTTCTCTGTCCGGAGTGGTAGTTGTGAATTGCAGGACACTTGACGAAATTCAACGTAGACATTTTAAAGATGTGAAGAAGGTACAGCATTTTAAAATTTGTTTGAAGGTGAAAAAATAGCTCTTTAGTTTTTACAGATAAGGTAAAAACCAAGAAAGCTGGAGGAATCTTTTAAAACAAGGAAAGCTGGAGGAATCCTTTAAAAAAAGTAAAGAAATGCACTGAAACGTCTTCAGCGTTGGCAAACTGACTGTTTTTATTTCAGGTGTTAAATCAAATTTATTTAATTTAACAGCACTGCTTTTTTGGTTTAATTTTCATCAGTTTGTTCTGCTTTGCTGAGGCTTGACCCAATAACTCTTTTATTAGTGAATAAGTAATTTTTCTTCTCAGTTTTTGTCATCTCTTGCTTTGGTGAAGGATTCTGCTTTAAAGCTGAGGATCTTGAGCTGTAATTTAACATCTTTACTTAATCTCTGATAAATGAGGTCTGGGTCACAGTCTTTAGAAGTGGTTTAATGCAGCTGATGTAACTGTATTGGTGCATGCTCTTGGTGAAATGAATCATTTGTAGGAGCAGTGACTTGCCTCAGCTGAGCATAACTGGAGTGCATTTGGTGGGGTTCCCTTCCTTAAAACATACCCCGCTGGAGCACTTCTCTGGCTGGGGCTGACAGACCCCTTTTTGAATTTGTGCAGTCTGTGCTAGACTGTGCCGTTCTCTGAAGACAAAACACATCTTGCATTTTATGAGTTTCACTCAAAAATTTTGATGCCTGAGTGGTGATGGGCATTTTTCTTTCTTTTCTGTTTTAAAGGTTTTCCTTTATGCTGCGGATGTATGTTTTAACTGCCTAAAAAAATCCCTGAAAGTGACATGTCAGTAAATTTTCCCCGTCTCACCTGTGAAGGAAGTTCCTCCCACCCTGTGCTGATGAATTGGAGGGAAATGCTTTTTTCAGCTGATAAAAAAAAATAAAATTCCATGCCCTTCCCAAAGGAGGAATTCAACAATTGGACAAGTGATGTGGGACCATGTGTTGGTTTGTAAAAGGATATAGTTTGTAAAGATGTTTCCTTTGATGCCTGTGATGAATATGGATGTGTTTCCGTTGGAGAGGGTTTTGATTAAATTATGCAATTAGAGCTGACCAGACAGATCTAAATATAGGAAGAGGTTTCAGTTATCCTGCCTTTGTGTGTATTAACACACCCACACAGATGTGTGTTTGTTATTGTTGTAAACAACACCTGTTTTCTAAAGACAGTTCAAAAAGTCAGGAAAGGGAATGGTCTTTGTGGAAAAAGGGAGTTAGACAGGAGTTTTATGATGAAAGGGGGAAAAAAAGATCTGTTTTCTCCAGATTTTTCACCTTCTATAAAAGGACTTCTAACTTGCTTTGATAGCTAGGCTAGTCCTGGCATCTTTGTGGATGTTCACAAAGCCGTAGCCGGTGCTCCAGACTGGTCTTAGAGGTTCTGCTGCATTTTTCAGGACTTGGTCTGTGTCATGTAACAGTGCTGACTGAGATTCTTGGCTGCTCCTGCACTCCTGAGTGCTCTTAGTTCCTGGTGGGGCAATGTGTGGAGTTTAAGTAATCCACAGCACAAGTGAAATGTATGAACCTGCCCCAAAGATGCACAATGAAATACCCACTGTGATGGCTGGTAATTCACAATGTCTCTTGACAACTATTTCTTTGGATGTTTTTCTTTTGAATGTCTTGTCATAGTTTGAGCATTTCTTTGAGAGGCCTTTAGCTTGGAGAGAGTGAAAAATGTAGAGTCTCTTCGTCACAGCATTTAGGAAAAAAAACCACCTTATAAACACTATTCTGGCAAGTTTTGTGATTCGCAGCCTTGTATTAATCTTATAGGTTATTTTAGTGAAGTTCGTATTTTGCAATCCCATGTGGGCCAGAGTTTTGACTGAATCATCAGGTTACAGTTCCTTCCTGACCTTGGTTAAAGTACTAGGCTGCGGTTTTAGAGATAATCTTTGAAAGCACATCCGATTCAGTCCGACTGCTCGCCAACACCAGAAGGGATTTGTGCACACCTGGGTGAGCGTTTTGATCTATCCTACTTGTACTAGCCCGGCTGTGCACCAAGCTTATGCAGCTTCCTGACCAAGTATCATGGCAAACTTGGTTCTAGTTTTTTCCTGTAGTCTTGGCAATATAAAAAATTTATCAAATAAGCACGATGAGGAGACCAGCAGGCGGTAAAGGAAGAGCTGGTGGTTTGTGACTTTGTGGAATCTCACATGCATCTGAAGGCAGGAGTGAATAAAATTCAGCCGTGTTTATCATGTCTGGTGAAAAAGTCAGGATTTGAGGCTCTGGTGATCACTTAAGAGACTGTATAGTGTTACTGTTTCTTGTAAACGTGGTGGAGCTGTGCTTTAATGAAGGTGAAGATAAAACTTGTGAAGGATGTGGTGTTTAAATTTGTTTTCAGGAGTATGGTTTTCAGTAGGTCAAAACAGTTGCAAAGGTTTTGGGAAGAAATGTTCTTAACCAGGACAAGGGCATTTCTAATTGCTGATGCATGTCTGTTAAAACTGAAGAACTTTGCCATGTTCTTCTCACAGCGATATACCAGCTTAGAAAGACTTTTGTGCCACTTCAGTTGTATTGTAACACAGGATTCGGTTTCTAATGTGTATGGAAAGCAGGTATTTTTTCTGGAGAAGCAACAGTGAAGTTACCATAAATCTTTCAAATGTGGCACCTTCAAATCCAGAAAACCTGTAAGAATTTGCTGTTGTGTTACCCTTGCAATTGTGATAGTTGAGACTTCAAGGGCAAGGAGCAGTGCCTTGTGTGCCAGAAGGTGAGAGGGGGGCGGGAGAAAAGCTGCGGTTCACTGTAGAAACTGGCCGAACACTTTGTTCTTGGTTTGAACTGTGGGGAGCACTGGGAAGGAGCTGGCAGATGCTGATAGTGTAAGGTTATCCCTTCATGCTCTGGACTCACAGAGCAGTGGGGGTTTGTGGGTTTTGGGTCTCTGTTGCCCTCCTCCCCTCCACTCATAAATCCAACGTTGCCCCTGCGGTTTCATTTTGCTCTCCCCCTGCCTGCTGAACTAAAGGGTGCTTGTAGGTATCTGACAGGATTTTCCCTGTGGGCTGTTCAGTGGTACATGGGAGGTTTTCTTGGAAGGGCAATCCCTCAGGCAGATAGCATGAGGGATGGCCCAAGACGAGTTTTGATACAGACTCGGTATTTTGGGCTGTAACAGAGGTTACTTCACAGAACAGGCTGGAGATACCCATCCTCCTGGCTCTTGCTGGGTCTAAGTAAGGAAAGGAGTCCAATGCAGTGTCAGGAAAAACCCTGCCTACTCTGTTAGGTATGGTGAGGTATTTTCAACACCAGTGTGTTCCTCTTTCCTTGAACAATATGTTGTATATCAGAACACAGGACTGCATATTTCAGTGGTTTTTTGAATTCTTCCTACCACACCAAGAAAACATAAAAGAGTTAACTTTTTTTCTTTTTCTCTTTGTCATTTTCCAAACCTATAAGGAAAGCCAAGTCAGGTTCTGTACAGTCTCTCTAATGAGTTCTACAGTACTCTGATGTGAAATGTGCTTTCTTTTTGCATGTGTATTGTAATGTCACTGAGATTTCTACCAGGTTTAGTGTGTTTTTCCAAGCTGAGCAAGATCTGATCTTCTGCCACAAGAAGGTGCAAAGAGAGAATTTGTTGACTAAAAAGAGGGTAATTCAGCAGAAGACTCTGGGCTTTCTGTTTCACAAATCATATTACCTGAAGAAAGAAATCAAAACTTTTTGCTGCTTGCTCCAAGAATAGGGAGCTAGATGAAGTTAGCGCACAATATGTTATTACACATTCTAGCATTGCAGCTGCTTAGACTTCATGCCTTTTAGTAATACATGGAAACAGCACATGGAGATAGTTCCTGCCCAAATAAAGAGACAGCTTCTATGCCAAAATCTGTTTGGTTTTTTTTTAAAGAAAAAAAAGTCTAAATATTGTACTGAATACATGAGTTGCTGAAAATATGTATCTCTCAGAGCAGGTAAATGACTAAATATTTTTAAAGAAGCAAATTAAAATTTCTCTGCTTGTTATTTCTTTATAGTGTTACTAAGTAATGGATGCTGGGAAGAGGTACGTTGACGAAGATAAATTGAATTTTTAAAATGTAGTCATAGACTAGACAGTTTTCTCTATTAACAATTATCCTCACTGTGGTTCCTGCCCATTTTTATGTCTTAACTGTGCTAAGCATATATTAAAAATATTTAATAGGATCCTTTTTGCCTGCATCACTGAGCCTGTAATACAAATAATGAAATTAGTAGGAGACTTAGAGTCACTTCTTGTTTGCCTGAAACTTAGGCTAGAAGTTGTTTTGCTCCCCCATCCACCCCTCTGGGAGAGGATCATCTAATTGTCCAAACCCTTTCTCCACCCATCAAAAACAGTCATTTATGCAAAGTGGGGCAGTTTCCTATGGGATCTCCTGTGAGAATTTGAAAGCAGTCTCATTGAGTATTTTGCTGTCTCCTTCATGTTGCTGATGGAGTAGCTATCTCTTCTTTGAGGGCTAGAAAAGTAGAACTTCACTCTTAGACATTTTGCCTGAATATGTTTGTTTAAATACAAGGCTGGCTAAACAGATGTATAAAAATATAATGCTCACTTATTTTTTCATAGGCTGCATACAGGTTTGTGTGTTAATCCAAAGATGACAAAAAAGACAGCAGTGAAGGAAGACAAATAAAACAACACTGGGATTTGAAAGAAGTTTGTTGATTCCAACTCATCCATCAGCAGACAGAACGTGTAATAAAAAGTGCATGGGTTTGGATGTGTAGATAAGTGGGTAACAACTCAGTTTCCTTTAAACTGGTGCCAGACTGCCTTTTGGAGAGTGTCCTGTTGTTTGGCCTAGGTTTCTGTTTCATCCCTACCTCGTGAATAAACAGACCCTTCAAGTGCTGGTGGTCACTCAGCTGTTGGAAGTACTAACTCCCACTTTCCCAGAAGGGCACGTGGATTTGGGGAAGATGCAAACTGTGTCATCTGCTGACTCGTGGTTTAATCTTTATTTTGCACTTCCAGCTGATAAGACCACTTTGTGCAGAAGTAATACAGGAAATGATGCAGTGCAGAAACCAAGAGTGGCAGAAAGGGAAATGGAATGTACTGGCAAGGGCTCAGCCCTGCAGACGAGCTCTCTGCTTCTTGGAAACTAAGATCTCCACATACATTGTGGTTTGGGTTTTATTTGGTTGGTTTTGTTGTTATTTTTTTCTTTGTCTGTTTGTTTGTTTTTTGGTTTTTTTAGCTTAATATTGGTTTTGGAGCTTAGAGAAACTAATGTACAGCAGCCTGTGAGTTTTCTCCCTCTTCCCTTATCTTGCTGCTTGTTCAGGGCTTAGGGTGTGCTTAGGCTTTGTTTTGGAGGCAGGACTTCAGCTGGAATCCCTGGCTGGAGGCTGGTGGCCAGCTGGGTCCTGCTGAGCTGCATTACTTCCAAGCTCACCTCCAAGCGCTGTGCCTAATGCTGTTCCTCCTGCTCCCAGCAGCTGTTGTCACAGAGATGCCACCGTAGCTTTGATGGTGAGGGTGAAACTTGTTTTGGAGTGCATGACTGTGGGAGTGGGATGTGTGTGTGCTGCAGGATTTGATCCAAAAACTTCAGAGAATTCGTTCCTTTGCTCTGACTGCTTGGGGCTGCATCTGAACGTCGTCTTTAGTCTGTGCAGAGCTCGTGTGCTAGCCCATGTTAGGGTTGTATTTTCAGGCACTGATATAAACATACAGTCTTAATAGACGGGACTTTTCCTTTTTCACAGCAAGTAGCTTGGTGAAAAATGGGTCATGCCTAGGTGGAACCACATCTGCAAACATTATCAATGTTGAATGAAACTCGGGTCGAAATGTAGACTTTGTGCTTTCTCCTTTATTAGAGCTTCAACTCAAGCCTTTCAAATCTTTTTTGTTTAATTCAAATGGATGTGAAGGAGAAAGCTTTACTTGATATGCTACTGGAACTTGTAAATTTTGTGTGTGGAACTTGTGTGTTTTGTTTGAAAAGTGCAGAAGAAAGATACTTAGAATATTGATTGAGATACAGACTATATATGAATTGAGAATAACACAGTTACAAACATATTTAAAGCCCATGCACTGGGGTTCTGGTAATTCAGTTCTTAAATTAGCACAGCATTTTAAGAGAGCACTTTACAGTGCATGTAAGGATAAAGTATACCTGGACTACAGTCAGTGACAGTAATGGAGTTTCAGTTCATTTAACAGTATAGCACATGCCCACGTAACAAAACAAATTCTTAAATTTGCCGCAGGCTCATGCAAATCTTCCCTTGCATTAACATTGTTATTTCAAATACAGTTCTTAGCATAAAAGAAATGGGATGTACCAGTTTGAAATGTAGGTAGACGTGGCCTGTGTCTTAGTCCGTAATCATTATTCACATAAATGTAGTTTATGCATTCAGCCTAATAAAACTGAACCTCTGCAATTAGATAAGTGTTTTAGTGACAAGTTAATTTGAATAAAGTGGATAGTTTTCAGATTAAATTTCTTCAGGTATAGTGGTATACTATGAAACCATTGCAGTGTATGACAGTCAAGAGAGTAAGCGTGCCGTAGCATTTGCAATTTTAAGGTCTACAATCTTTTCTTAGTAGAGCTGTGAAATCCTGTCTGATGTGGATGTGCTGACACCTTCTATTCTCTGTGTGTATAGACTGCTGGTTGGTTCAGTGTTTTTTATGTTGTTCTGATGGCAACAAAAACATTCATATCCTTTTCCCCTTCCCCCTTCCTCTGCAACCTGTTGGTATCCAGTCCAGGATATGTTTCCTGTCTTGTCTGTCTATCTGAAAATCAGTGATGTGGCGCTCTTTGTCTCATTCTCCCCTCCCTGCCAGTCCCTGGTTTCCCTTGCCAGAGCCTTTTGCCCGCTCCCAGCCTGGACCAGGACAAAACCTGCTACTCACAGCTGGGACTCCTTCAGATGTGGTGTTCCTCCCCCTCTTGACCCATCTCTTCAGTCCCATTCCTTGTCTCCCAGCTTGAGGACCACTGTGCTGTCTAAAATCCTCTTATCTGGACTTCCTCGTCCTTCCCACTCCTTCATGTGTCCTTGAGTACGTCAGGCAGGCATTGCAGCAGGAAGGGTCAGTGTGTAATCGGTGAAGTTCATTATAGCTTCCCTCACAGGCTGCTTAGGAGCTCCGAGGGCTCTTGGGTGGGGTGGGCAGATGTGATTTTCTTTCTCATGTGAGTGAGTGAGGGCTAAGGTCTTTCTAGTTTCACTTTTTTCTTTTTTTTTTTGCTTTGTTCCTCAAAGTAAGTCAGAGGTGAAACTGAACTGGGTTTTTTTTTCAGATTGAGTTATGCTCAGGTCTAGTGCAGTGATTTTTGAACTTCATGCCTGGCAGTTTGGAGAGAGCTGGGCAGCACATTGCTGTTGAGGAATATTGCTTCCAGCCACTCTCTCAACTAAATAATAAAAAAAGCATTCGTGATCCTGCACTGCTTCTTTGGGATGTTTTGCTGGTTAAGGCTGCAACAGCTGACAGGCAGAGTGCAGCACCCCTCACACTTAATAGTGAAAAATTTAAATCGAGGGACTGTTTTAGGCTAGATTTAATGAGAGCTACATTTCTAATATAGGGATATACTGGGTTCAGCAGCAGCTTAAGTTTTCATCAGATGTGCCTTGAGTCCAGTCCTGGAGGTTGTTTTATTGTTGGTTGTTTTTTTGATCACACCACTCTTCTGGGTTGAGGTGGGGGATATTTTTAACTGCTGTATGTTAACTTGAACGGTAAAATCCTTTTTTTTTCTCCTTCTCTGATGCTCTCCTTCAGGCTGTCAACCAGAAGGATTTAGAATAATGAGAAGGTTGTGACCATCAAGGGGGGATGTCAGCGCTGCCTTCCTGGGACTGGAGGATTGAAAAGGAGAAAGGACCGGAACTGTTTGATCCGGGCTGCTTTTGACTGCTGACACAATCTGCTGTACTCTGGTGGTGGTGGAAGAACAGGGCAGTCATTCCTGCTTGGTTCTGTGGTATCACCGCAGCAGCATCACCATGAATGTAACAAGTTTATTCTCCTTCACCAGCCCAGCAGTGAAGAGGCTGTTGGGGTGGAAGCAAGGGGATGAAGAAGAGAAATGGGCAGAGAAAGCTGTTGACGCATTAGTGAAAAAACTGAAGAAGAAAAAAGGTGCTATGGAGGAGCTGGAAAAAGCACTAAGCTGTCCTGGTCAGCCCAGCAACTGTGTCACAATTCCTCGTTCCTTAGATGGCCGGCTCCAGGTGTCGCACCGGAAGGGGCTCCCGCATGTCATTTACTGCAGAGTGTGGCGCTGGCCGGACCTGCAGAGCCATCACGAACTGAAACCTTTGGAATGCTGCGAGTTCCCCTTTGGTTCAAAACAGAAGGAGGTTTGCATCAATCCCTACCACTACAAGCGGGTGGAAAGTCCTGGTAGGTTCTTCCTTGTTTGTACCTTTACACCTTATCTGAGCAATGCAAAGTGTGGCAATTAATCATGTGACTCATCAGCTTAAATAAGCAAAAGTGGCTGTTTGCACATGTCAGATTCTTCCTCTGCAGCTTATCTGGATGTAGGCATTAATTAGCAGTTCTCCCTTTCACGTGGCGAATGCTTCACTTGTGTAAATGTTTTATCACTACACAGAGGTAGTCTTAGTATGTGCCTCAGGCTGCTGGGCCTGGTATCATCTGGGAATGTTGGTACCCACTATCCCTCAGTTAATTTGTTGTTTAGTCAACTGTGCAGATCTGTGATTTTGTATGAAATGCTGCAGGCTAACATAAAGGATTCTTTGCATTATCTGTGCATGAAAACCATTCTGACACACAGCAGTAGTAATACTAGTAGTAATATTTCCAAATTATTATTTCACTTTATCACTTTAGTTTCTTCATCCTACAGAAAATAATACTGTTTTTAGGATCTCTCACAATTGTTGCCTTTTAAAAAGACTTTGAGTTTAGACAGCAGATTATAATCCCCTCAGTTTGAATTTTGATAGCATTGTTTGATTGTACATGTAATTCTACTGTCCGCTGTTCTGCAAACACAGCTTGTTTACCTCTTAGCTACTGCCTCACTTCTTTTTTTAAGGTGCCACCCATTCTCTCTTCAGCCTCCTCTCTAAAGGCCAAACCTCTTTTTGATAACTCCATGCTTCATTTCACTCATGCAAGTTTATTATCAGGGAATACTTCCAGGGACTAAGATGAACTCTGCTTGGATGTGTCATCACCAGTCTCCAGCTGTTTGCGAGGGTGTACAGGGACAGCTGCAGAAATGCACCGCAGGCATGGGTGGACTTCCCTGGTTTAAATGTGGGAAGTCCAGCAGGGTTAGCCATTTCATAAACTCTGCAGCTGTCTGTAGAGTGGCAAGGATACACAGAACCGTGATGGAAATGAGGTTGTGGCAAGATTGTTTTGCAGTGAATGGAAATTGCATTTGTCTTGGATCTGCAATGCACAGTGCATATCTTGATGTTAAATATTTCCCTTTGCTGTGTTAGTATTAACTTGGAAATCATGTGAATGGCAGATGCAATGCCCATAATGTATGTATTTATGCAGCAGCAGCTTGAACAAAGGAACTCAGCGCTGGAAAAACAGTTCTGAAAAAATCTAAAATTAAAAAAATCTCAACAATTTCATGTTAAGTGCAAGAGGGATAGTAAAATAGTCGTGTACTTGCACTGCTGGATGTCTGAATACGTCTGGCTTGGTTGCTTGCATTCAGTATTCCAAAATACTGAAAATTAAGATACTTGAAACACCTCTATTTCTGTCAGACTGAGCAACAGTTGGGCTCTTACTGTAATGCGAAATCATGTGTTCTAACTCATTTTGCTTTAGTATTGAAAACAATTACTGAGTTTGAGAACATTCTCATATGGACCGTTTATGCCATATTTAAAACCAAGTATTTGTAAATATCCTGTCGCTTCACAGAATTACAGAATCACTTCGGTTGGAAAAGACCTGAGACTGTTGAGTCCAGCCTTTGACCGGACACCACCCTGTCAACCAGACCAGGGCACTGAATGCCACATCCAGTCTTTCCTTAAACACCTTCAGGGATGGTGACTCCACCACCTCCCTGAGCAGCCCATTCCAATGTCTAATCACCCTTTCTGTGAAGGAATTCTTCCTAACGTCCAACCTAAATCTCCCCTGGCGCAGCTTGGTACTCTGTCCATATTCTGTGTTCACTTCAGTGAGTTATGCAAGATAGAATAAAACTTTCAAAAGATGCCTAACTAAAAAATGTATTTTGGGCTGGGTTTGTAATGTAGAGGGGTTTGTGTTTAGTCAGCCACAGATTGTTTTGAGGGATATTGCATGGAGCTGAGTGGGAAAACAGCTTTTGGAAACCGGTGGTAGCTGAACTCCCATTTGGCTTGGAGAGCTGTGCTCCGTAACTTCTGACTTCGTTTTTCCTGTCCCTTCCTTGTTCTTGCTGTCCTCCAAGCATGGTCTTTATCTTCATTTCCTGACAGTCACTCCCAAATTCTGCTAACCATTTTTTCCCATTTTTGCCAGGACATTAAAACACCATTATTGGTGTGTAAGTGCTTACACGTCGAGATTAATGAGTAGTGGGAATTCATGCATGAGTCACCATTTACAACAGTCTATGGACTCAAGCAGATATCAAGGTTTGTGTTTCCCAGAAGGCTTAGAAATTATCAAGGTTTGTGTTTCCCAGAAGGCTTAGAAATGTGCTTTCTCTTGACAAAGCAAAATTGGAAACTCGGATTGTGCACGATACATGTTTTGTGTGCAAGGTACATAATGAATTTCTGGCTCTGCTTGACAGTTTGGTCTCTGTTTAACTGTTCTGTGCAGAACCAGTTACTGGAGAGCTGAAGGGTGTGCTCCATGCATGGGATGGCATCTATCCTTTCATTCTTCTGCTGATTGTTGTGTGATTTGTTTTAGTGTTGTGTAAGGTTTGAGGAACGGATTAGTGGTAAATCCTCAAATATGTAAAGTCAGGTAATGCTCTTTGTTGGGAAATCAGTGCTGTGGATGCATCTCAGTTTCCACAGTGCCAGAGGCATGAATGGATTTTCTACCTTGATACCTTATTCCATCCTCACTGTTTAGCTTGTGAAGATAAGCTTGGAAAGCATGAGAACTGGCACTCTGTGGTGTATCTGCCAGCTACAAAGCTATACCTGAATCCAAGTGAGATCTTTGTGTTAGCCAGGCTAGATAGGAACAGGTTGTAAACAGTGAGAGGAGGCAGAAAACTATCAGCGGTCCCAAGCAGGGAATCTCCCAGTGTCCCTGCACGTGGAAGGGAATGTGGCATCTGGCAGGCACACGGGTGTGACATGACAGGACCGTGCTCGTGTCTAACCTGACTGGGAGGCTATGCACAGGCACAGGAGCCTGTCTGATCCTGTGGCACATCAATCAAGAAAACTAAACTCACAGAAAACTACTTTTTGGCACAGTTAACTAGGCAAGCTCAGTGCCCTCAGCTCACTCACGTGCAACCAGATGGAAGCATGGCAGCGTGGGGGCACAGGGTGGAGGTGAGGAAGGGTGGCCTTCGTGTGACACTGATGCTTGTCCAGCCTGGAACCAGCGAGCTGATGGAGCGATGGAGCCCCGCTCCGTGGCGGGGTGCATGGACTGCTCCTGCTCCCTGTGTTGTGCCAGCACGGCTGCCCCTGTGGCCTTGTGCTGAACCAGATCACAGTCACTTTTCCTCTCCCCTGCTGTGTTATCTTTCAGGCTGATCAGGGCAGCACAGGGGATTTTGTCCTGGCTGCGGCACCATCTGTACCAACACGGCCTGCAGAGGACATCTGGGAAGGAGTGGAGAAGAAGGAACATGAGAGGAGAAAGTAGAGACTTGTTGCTGGGAGTGGGAATGCAGCCTTGCACTTGAGTGCCAGGAGAAAGGGTTACAGTAGCTCACTGCTGCTGTTCCCTACCTCTGTTGTGTGCAGAATTATTTCTGGAGCAGGGTAGTTAATGGCTGTCAGATTTCTCGCTTGGCAAGGCAAAGCAAAGCTTTTAATTAAGGAGGGCAAGGTCTGAATTTGATGCTTCTTAAAAATTGGCATGCTTAGCTGAACTGGTGTGCTTGCTTGGCTGAATCTGCTTCTTCTCAGTTTTATTTTTTGGTTTAGAGATACCTGTTGGGATTATCCTTGAGTATGATCAGGATCTGAGAAATAATTAGGTGTACAGCATACACAGAGGCTGTGAGGAAAAACCCGACATGATGTTTCTCATCCCTCTGAAAATGCCACAAATGGCCTCTCAGGTTTTGCTGGAGAATGTGTAAAGTCTCTCCTGAGACACTTCCTTCCCATCTATTATTCCTTAGGTTTCTGTGGAGATACAGCCTCTGCTGGTTGCCTGTCCTCAGCTATGTCAGTGGGACCAGATGAAAGATATCATCCAGAATTTAGAGGGAAAAAAAGGCCTGGATCCTGTTTGCTCTAACAGCAAAACAAAAGGAATGGAATACAGAACAGGGAGGATGAAGAGGTGCTTAAATTGACACTGCTATTAAAAATAATAATAATAATAAGTCACACCTCTAATGTGGCTTTAGGGGAGGAGGTTCAGTTCTTTTGCCTTAGCTAAAGGGGAAGGAAGGAAGATGAAGAAACTGAATATTTGATTTTCTTAAAGTGATACCTGTGAACACTAGCTCTCCTCCATACTGATGCAGAATTGTGTTTGCCTTTACTAGGTGTCCTTGCCCATCATCCTGCTAGGTTCTGACTTTATACTATGTTACAGAGGAGGCAAAAGAGAAATTAACTCTGTTTTCATGTTTAACTTGTGGAAGTGGTTGAAGGTGCAGTGTTTCTGTAAATGGCTATCCCCCATTTTTTTGCAATTACCAATAAAGCATAGATAAAAAAGGCTGAATGATTTTCCTCTGTTAAGCTTCTCTTCTTCAGAGAGCTGGCTGCTCTACATCGAGGGGCTGTATGAAGCTGATGGTGCCAATGTTCCAGCCAAACTGGGGGCAAGCGGTGGTCGCTTTTTGGTGATGCAGACAAGTACCCTGTCATAACAGTTGGATTTTCAAGTCTGCCTAAAACTTGATGTTCCTTTCAATTATAACCGTGAATTCAAAGTGTGTGTTTGCTTCAGCAAGCTTGTTGCTGGCCAGAAACATTTTACCTGTATGTACAGCTGCTTTTTGCCACAAGAACAGGCCAGGTCCCCAGGCTCTGAGGAGAGCGGTGGGTGTGTCATGCTGGTTTTGCTCTTGGTGTGGAATCTCTGCCTATGACTTTAACCTGATTATTTTCATATTTGTCTTTGATCTCCTCTGCTTTTTGCTCTCAGTGAGGCTCTGTAAGCCAACGCACCTACTGCAGGCTCCCACAGAACCAGGTCTGGTGGAGCATAATGCCAGCAGTGCCAGGCATCTGGGACAAGAGGAGAGGAGAGGAGGGGAGAGGAAAAGGCGAAAGGGAAGCTGCTCCTGGGCTGTAAGAGAGGGCAAAATTGCTTCATCCCTTCAGAGTTAATGTGTAGAACCAAGTTAGAGAAATCCTTGTTCCTGCATGATTCCCATAGCAGGATTTCTGCACCTCCGCAGGCTGGGGGTGAGGGAGCAGAGTGTCATCCCTGTGAAGTTTTGCTGTACAGCCATGTGTGCGCTTGGGTGTGACTTTAAAAATAGCATTGCTACAACAGGTGGGCACAATTATAGGATGGTTCCCCAAAATAGCAAAAGCAACTGTCAGTTTGCTTGGCAAGCAGAATAAAACTTCCTTCATTTTGGCTTTGCAGAATTCAGTTCTAAAATTCCCCACCAGAGCCGACCTGGGGGAGAGGAATTGAAACAAGGAGGTGGAAGGGGGGGAATGGTCTAACAGCAGGGCTTTCCTTGTCTAGTCTTACCACGTGTCAGAAAAAGAAACTGCAATAAAGGCATAAAAGTTGTCAAGAAAGATGTGTTTCTGTCCTGTTTGGTGTGTGTTTTCTTTCTTTAAAATTAACCAGATACAGATGTTTTTTCTGATTTGAAAGACCAGACTTCTAAGTTGTAACCTACTGAGTAGGATGGTGACTGTGGCTTTTGTACAGGTAATTTGAACTCTGGTCTGTGTAAATGTCTGAGTTAATATACACTATCACTGTGACTTCCTCCTGCATCAGGACTGCTCCTCCACCAAATCTGCTTACAAGGACTCCCTCACTAATGTGCATAAAATTAGTACTAAATTCTGAAACTGACCTTGACAAATGTCAGTTTAATCAGAATGTCAGCTTATCAGAGCATCCGCAAATAAAATCTAATGTTAGCTGAATATTGTAATGCAGGAAATGTCCTAATATTACTCATCAAATGTATTTAGACCAGATGTCTGATGAAAAAGCAAAGTCAGTAAAGTAACAACTGTTTTGCCCTTTTTTTTTTTAAATACAGTCTTAATTTGTAACTATGCAAAATGACAAATCAAGCTGTGAGGTCTCCCAAAACTGCAAAATAAAATTAAGAGTTGAGAGAACAAGACAGCTCTCAGCTTTCTCCTGGAGTAGAACGTTTGTCTTTCTGTCACCCAAAATAGGTTGCTGAATAGCTGCAATTATTAGAATAGAGGTTTGGAGCAAAAGTCTCAAAGACTGGAATTTCTCCTTTTGAGAAACCAGCAAAGCAAAGCTGTGATACCACAGCCAAGGGTTATTGGAAGAGCTTTAAGTAGTTCGATCCTCAGAGATTGCTTTTGACACAATGCTTATTAATGTTATATTTTTAACCAAGAATAACTTGGGCAACATGAGAAAACCTAATGACATAAACAGTTCTCTCTCTACACAGTGTTTTACTGTTTACAAGCAAGATCTTGGCAAGACCTTGCAGTCTGAATGTTTCAGTGACTCTGTAGTGCTGCAGAGAGCAGACCAAGCTCAGCACGTTCAGCTGAGCATGTGTTGGTACCTGCTCTGTTCCCACCGTGGGACGGGAGCGCTCCTCAGGATGCCACAGCCAGCTTCAGCTGCTGTGACCTCAAAGGCAGGAAATGAAGCTGGGAGTCTTCAGGAGGGTTCAGATTTGTTAGTTTAACACAGCTGCTGTCTTTTGTTGGTTTTGGGTTTTTTATTTGCCCTTCTCCTAACTCTTCCTTTTTGTTATAACTTAGTCTTTGCAGGATTTTCCTATTTCCAGATAGCATGAACTTTTGTTTTAGGATTTCCCTCCTTCCCAACCTGCAGTTCTGTTTTTCTGGCAAAACATACATGGCTTTGCATAATTTCATATGAAAATGCAGCTGTGTAATGCTTGGAAATGAAAGTGCTCTGCCTAATGATAGTGTTGTCAGATCTTCATTAGCACCGAGGGCCCTGTTGTGGCACAAACCCTTTTACAGAACATATGTCAGCCAAGTCATGGTTTTTAAGAGCAAAAAGTGCAGCACCAATTGCTTATATTTTAGAAATAATTATTTTTTTACAGAAGAAGTAGAATCTACTTTGGCAAGGAAAGTGGATCAAAGTCTGCTGTTTTATATGTGGCCCCTTGTATTTCATTACATGGTCTTTCAATTTCCATACTTGGAAAGAGAGATACCTACCCAAATTTTCACATAACATGCAAAGGGTGTGGAAAAAATGAGCCCTTGAGGGAAGCTAGCTGTCATCTGGGCTTGTGTAAAATAATCAAAACCCATCTGGACAGAAAATATGCTTCTTTGAAAGTACAGCAGGTCCTTTGGATTGGATTAGTTTGGGGTTTTTCATAGAAAAACTTAAAAAAAAGAAGTTATGTTCGTAAATTGGAGACTTTCTGTGTTTGCTAAAATCATTATCTCTGGAATGTGAAAATAGAACAAAAAAGAAAAGCAGGAAGATCTTTATTTAGGATAGCACAGCTGTTAGTTTTCTGAAGAAGAACAGGGTGACATGCTGGAGATAAAAAGAGTAGAGATCAGTAAGTTTCTTGAAAGGCCACTATTACATTTTCATAAAAGCATTTCTTCCTTGGTGTGGTTAGTCAGAACATTTATCTGAACAGCCAGGTTGCCTTTGGTCTATCTTCTGTATTTTTGGCATTCTTGGCTCCTAGATGAAATAGCCCTGTGGGTGAAATTGTCCTGTAGCTCTAATTTCTTTAATACAGCTCCTCTTGTTTGGTGCAGGCATACTTGGTCTTATTTGCATGGTAAAAACAAGCTCCCCAATTCCCAGGCTCTCTTGACAGACACGGGACCTCAGCTACAGTTCCACAAACATACCCAGCCTGCTTCCTGGGTGTTTATCTCCCTCTTCCTTGCTAGTAAACTTACTGGTAGTAGTTAGGTATTAACTCTCAACTCCAGGTCCACATTGACAGAAAAACTTGGGAGCAAAATTTAGCCACAGTATAGCACATAAAACCTTTTAATCCGGTGTGTGAAGAATTACAGAAATCAAGCTGTCGGATGACTTGTGGTTCTACTCCATTAACTTTAATGAGGTTGAGTTTGCAAATCTGTTGCAGTAGCTTTTTAAGACAACAGTGTATTCAATAGTATGTTTCCTTTAAATAAATGCTGATGATACTGATGTTAATTTAAAAAAAAAAAAATTTTATTGTATCTGTGTTCCCTTCCGCTGAAGAGGAAGGGAAGAATTGTGTTTGCAAATGGTTAGAGCCACATCCTGCAGAGATCTGCACAGCAAAGATGTGCACTGCTTCATTATTTCATAGCAACAGGTGTGCTGGCTTAGCACCGAATAACTCTCTCATGCTCTCCCCTTCAATTATACCTCTTCCTGGAGCTGGCAGCTGCAGCAGAGATCAGCCTCCTCCCCTGCTGGACTGAGCCTCAGTAATTTGTTATTCCATGTGGCTGAGGTCTGCAACCTGACCAGAAGCTCAGCGCCTTACACAGGGGTGAGGGGAGCAAGAAGGGTGTGCATCCTCCTTTATGGTTTGAACTCCTGGCAGCCTTCCATGCTCCAAAAGGCCCAGTCCCTGCTCATGTCTTTACTCCTGAGTGAACAGCACTCAAATGAACTCCTCTGTGGCTCTACTAGGAGCAGCTTCCCTGCAAAAAAGCTGGGAGCTGCAGAGAGATCAGGTTATGGCAGTGAGTGACTTGGAGTTGGACTAATTGGAGCACTGCAGTCTCTGTCCCACCTGACGTAGCCTTTCGGGGCTTTTCCTCCTCATTGAAGGTTGTGTGTGTGCAGGGAGGATGTGAATTAGGGGCAGCACTCAAAGTAAATTCTGCAATGATATTTTTGAGACTATTTGTGTTGTATCAATACCAGTTGTAATCTTTCCCCCCTCCTTTTCCATGTATATTTTGAAGAAGTTGGCATTTAATCACTTGAGGTTGACGGAGTTGGACAAAAAGCGTGGGTTTGCATGAAGGACACCTGGGAAAAGGAGACTTGTTTTTATCTCAAGTCCTTCTAAACTTAACCAGTGGTTCTGCCCAACAGGAGAAAACATGCATATATACCTTGGGAAAATCTGGCACTGCATTAATTTAATTACAGAAAACATACAGAAAATATCCTGTTCTCCTGCTATTTTAAAATGCTGTAAATCATGTGGCTTCCTCTGATGTCATGTATGTCATTGTTTAATGTGAGGTAGGGGATGGGAAAGGTAGGTGATATACTTTCTGCACAAATTAACTCCAGAAAAGTTAATGGTTTGACCTTCATCCGTAGGAAAGGAAGAGATAGGAAAGCTGTGTTTTTAGTGCTTGGAAAAGTAAGGAAGAATCATAAAGACAGGAAAGGGAAAATACATTTTAACACATGATCTCATTGTTAATTTTTTCACTGGTAATTTATTAGCCCAGCAAATGTTGACTGTGACAATTAAATAGTACTTGACCTAGCTGCAAAAGGACTGCCTGTTTTAACAGAACAAGCTTAATTCTGAGAAACCTTAATATTCAGAGAGCTTGGCTCTGACATGTTGAGGATGAGGGGATTTGTGATGTCCACCTGAATGATGAGCAACTTTTTTAACAGCCTTTTCCAGTGGCATGTGAGAATGGTTGTGTTGGAGCAAGAAACAGTCTGCACAGCTGGGGGAGATGCAGCTTCTCCTGGGGTGTTTTGCAGTTGAGAACTTCCGTAGAATGACAGACGGATGTGTTTTGTTTCAGAAAACACCATAACTAGGAGCTTTGTCTGTGCCTCGTAAAGTGGAGTTGGTTTCTGACATCTAAACAGATTTACTCAGGGGTGACATCTGCCTCAAATATTTGAGATCTGTTGGAATCTCAGTGAAGTTGCTTTAAGAAATTGGGAGATGAGATTAAATCCTTAAAACTTGCTTCTGACTTGAGCTGCCTTAATTTCAGTAGTGAGGGTTTGGGGGTTTTCAGTGTATATTTAATGAAGATATCTGGGATCAGACCACTCATGCATTAATGCCACTAGCAGGCAAAAATGGGGGCTTAATTTCTTAGGCATACGCAAAAGAAATATGAGCAAGGGAACCTACTTCTTTTTAGTTAATCTGTGACTTTAGGAATGGAGAGTGAGATTTTAGTGTGGCATTCATTTATATCCCTTTTAAACATGAACCTAGGCCTCAGACTTGGTCCATGTGTCGAGTGGTATCCTGATACTCTTGGACTCCAGGGTACTGAAGTAAATACCTGAATGCTGCTTCTGTAATAGCAAAGTGCTGGAAGAGTAAAGATGCCCAGGTGTCCTGGAAGAACCTGTTTGTCATGTCAAGAAAATGTTGTTTTGTTGGGGGTTTTTTTGCAATTAGTTTGTAATTCAGCCTTTTAATAAAGCAGCTGTCTCCACAACACCTTTTTTAATCTGAATGATAGTTATGTCTGTATAGGCTTGTTGTGTACAGATGCTCCCGTTCCTCTTCTGTGTGCCCAGGTGCTGGGGCCAGAGCAGGAGTCTCAAGGGGAGGGGTGGTAGCCTTGGCTTGTTTTTCCTGGGTTTTGTTGGGTTTTTGGCACCTTCTCTTGAAGGCAGACTATCCAGGGGCGTTTCTTCCAGTCCTGCTCAGCCATGGAGTTGGGAAATGGAAGTTCCAAGGGGGAAGATGTGAAGAGGACTAGCTTTTTTATTTCTCTTCCACTACTTTGTGCACAGACCTCCCTCTCCCAGACCTAGCCTCTCCTCTTCTATCCATCACCCAGAAATTTCTGTGAGAAAAAGAGCTTTTAATCCTTCAGTGAGCTTGGACTTTGCTCTGAGGCATTCAAAGATAGAGGCTGAGGAACTGGAAAAAGAGTTGATTCTTTTATCTTAGTATATCTGGTATCATGTTCATGTTCTCAGTTTGAAAGAGACCTTTGTTTCGCTGCTGAGAAGGCTTCAGAAGTGTGGTGAGACTTGTAGTTTCTGATGTTTCTCTGATCCCATAGTAGCACATAGTTGCAGCTCAATTGCTGCTCACTTGGTTTTTTTGAACTACATAATTTTGTTTAAATTGCACATTTTGTAAACTGACTTGAAGAGTTAATAACTGTTTTAATAATAACTTGTAACAACATAGTCCAGGTTAAAAATAAAATTACAGCTGTTGGGACTTGACTGAGTTCAAGGCTTATTAGTATTGTCTTCAGAAAAAAACCAAAAATCTGTTCTTACTAACAAGGGTTTGGGTTACAGGCCATTAGGTGATTAGTAGGATGACAAGTGCAGCAGGAGGAACTGCATGTCAGCATTGTCAGGCTCTTCCCAGCATCTCTTCGTACGAGTATGACTGAAACGCAGAATTGTGGTTTGTTCTTGGCTCTTCTTCACTGGCCCTCTGTGGAAACAAGCTCCCATCTGGCAAACCAGGGAGCTGCGGATTCGAGCCATGCAGTAACCGGATGTAAAGGAAAAAGTTCTTGCTTGGACATGTGCTCCTAGGGCTTGACTACCTTGTTTTTGAGGCAGATGTGGATATGCCGGGGGGGAGGAAGAATGTGGGGTTTTTTCCCTTGTGTACCTTCAGAACTGAGTCTCTAACGCTGTGGCTTTTCTCTCTTTCTCCCTTTCCAGTCCTTCCTCCAGTGCTGGTCCCGAGGCACAGCGAGTACAACCCCCAGCACAGCCTCTTGGCGCAGTTCCGCAACCTGGGACAAAACGAGCCCCACATGCCGCACAACGCGACTTTCCCGGACTCTTTCCAGCAGCCCAACAGTCACCCGTTCCCCCACTCGCCCAGCAGCAGCTATCCAAACTCGCCTGGAAGCAGCAGTAGCACCTATCCGCACTCTCCAGCCAGCTCAGACCCGGGAAGTCCTTTCCAGATGCCAGGTACGGTCAACTTCCCCTCAGAAGGGAGGAGGTGGTTGGACATCACTGCTGTCGTGGGTTTTTTGCTTGATAACATCAAATGATCAGCCAACACCTTGTGTTCAATAGCAAGCTGAGAGATGTGAGGTAATGAAGAGTATAGAATCTCTTTGTCTGGTAAGACTGAAGGCTTTAATATTGTGCCTCTTTCAGACACAGTTAAAACATTACTGTAGAACTCTTGTGGGGTGTGGGGAGGGATCCAAAATGTTCTGGGGACCAGTTCAGCAGTTTAGCCCACAAAGCATAGTGTTCAATGCCCCAGAAGTGTGATGCTAGAGATCATCCTTGCTCAAGAAAGAGATCATCCTAAGTTCAGCACAAGGCTTTAGAGAAAAATTATATTTCTCAAGGTGATCATGTTTATTGCTACTTGATAAACAATTTCTTCGCACAGTGGTGTAATTTCAAGTAGCAAATATACTTCAACTGAAAAACAGGCCCTTAAAAGAACTCTTCAGGCTGTTTTACTACCTCAAGTCAGAGAAGTAAGAGCCTTCCTCTGTTGACTGGTGTCTGTGGAAAATTCCGTGAAGCTGCTGTTTTTTGGTCTTACATGTGGCTGGATAAAAAATACTGCAGAAGCAGTCTGTGGTGGATTTCTTGATCTAAATGCTGGGAGAAGGATGCAGTACAAATGCTTACTGATGTTGTTTGCCTGTTTTGTTCAGGGGCTGAGGGAGGGTATGTGTAAACAAAGCAGCAGATTTGTGAAAATCTGTTTCCTGTTACATGAAATTAATATCCATAGATTTCTGCTCCTGATAATTGTTGCAAGTTTTTCTCTTGTGAGTGAAGACTACTGAATTTTCTGCAAGGAAGGAAAGAGAGTTTGTATTGGCTTTTCTAAAAAATGTGAGAAGTTCATGTGAAACCAGCTGCCTGTTTTGAATTTTTTTTTTTAACATGATTGCTGTGGTTGGGGCTCTTCCAACAGAGATAAAGACCTAACAAGGTCTTCCTGAATGCTGGCTTGTGGAAGTTCACTTGATCTTTGAAGGTCTGTTCTGTCCACATGCCCTTAATGTCAGCAGCTGCAGTGAAGAAATTGAATTAGAGGGGAGGTCAGGATACTGATGTCCTTGATGCTTAGCCCTGGACCGTTGTCCATCTTTCACTAAAGGGGAAAAAGGCAGACTTCTGGAAAATACAAAAATAAAGGGGCAAAGCAGTTATCCTTGAAAACTTTTTGGATACTGGTTAATTTGTTGCCTGTGGCCTTAGAATCTTGTGCAGGACCAACATCACGTTTACACACACACAAACATTTAAGGCTTAGTAAAACATGAGACTTAAAATCCAGTCCAGTTTGTTAAGCTTTTAATGCAACCCTGTTGCCATCTCTGTCTTTCTCTGCTGCTTTCTCATCCAGCTGGTGGTGTTCAAGTAAGGGAATTAGCCAGGGACCTGCCAGCATTAGATGTAAAGCTCTCAACAAAATACCTGCTAAACAATAAGTAGTTAATAAATTTCATGAACATGTGTTTTCTTAAAAAATACATTAAAAAAAAAATCCAAACAAAACCACAACTCCACAAAAACCCCCAAAACTCACAAACCATTCTCCTGCATTTTGTTGATGCTAATTTGGTTTTCAGAGTTTTGGAATCCCCTGTGATTATTTGCTGTGGTAGTTTGCAATCCATACTCTCAGTAATGGAAATAAATGTGGGACGAGCAGCAGCAGAGACAGCACAGTGGTAATCTAATCCCAGCTTTTGCAGCGAAAGCTTGCAGGCAAGGGTTTCTTGCTCTTGGATGTACCTCTGTGCAATTGATCTGGAGGAGAGTGTCCTCTGCTCTATTGGGAAATGGTGACATTGGCAACTTCCAGCAGCTTCTAAGAAATCTTTTGGGAAGCTTTCCCAGAAGTGGAGTAGGCAGCTGAAGGGCAGTGCTGGCTGGGGCACATCAAGCAGGGCTGAAAGCCATATGTTAATGAGTGTGCTCATTGTGTGCGGGCTCGTTCTGCTGGTGATGCAGCCCTGAATGGGACAGGACAGAGACACTGACAGAGAAATTCCAGACCCAGATGGCCACTTCTGTAGAATTTGGGTTCCTGAACACTCTGCTGTTCCCAGTCTAGGGAAACAGAGCTAATACTTGGCACTGACAATGGTAAGGCCCTGGATATAGCTGGGATGTTTAAATACTTTGCTGGTAGAATTGTGTTGGAAACAGAAAAGCTCGAACTGAAAGTTTTCTGCTCCAACTTCTGTTCACTTCTAACATATTCAGTATCTACTCCTGGCTGGGCCCTGAGACCTGTTTGTGCCCTGATGTTTGTATGGCACTTTCAGCCTGCAGAACCGTGGGTTGGAAACACAGCTGAGCTTTCTTTTGTGGCTTTATGTGGGGGTGAAGTGACTTGTTTTTACTGCAGTTGTGCTTAATATGCACAGTAATTCTTTGCTTTCCTTATTCGAGGTCCATGATTGCTTTTTCAGATTTCTGGTAGCTGGAAGTTTATAGCTGAGTCAGGCTGGATGCATTTCCAGGCTCAGACTGTTTATGTGGATATGTAGATGTGCTTTAAAGAGAGGAAAGGACTTGAGTATCTCTGCCTTTTCTATATTTAGCTGATACTCCCCCGCCCGCTTACCTGCCTCCGGAAGATCCGATGACACACGATACCTCCCAGCCCATGGATACCAACATGATGGCACCTGCAATTCCCCCTGACATACACAGGGGAGGTAAGAACACTTCCTTTGTGCTTTCTGCTTCACTTCTTAAGAGTAAGGAACCTCCAGAACTTAGTAGTAATAACTGAGTTTTAATTTTGGATGGATGTTGTTCATGAAAATTTTTGTCTGCGGAAAAGGAAAAAACCAGCCATGTAATTTTTCTTCTGGTTTTGTGAGGGATGAAATAGTAAAGCTGGAGATTGTTTATAAATGTAAATATTTAAGACAGGAATCTATCCCATGACTCATAAAAAATGTAAAATATATGGGGTTTATTACTTATTCCCAACCAACTCAAAGACCAGAGTAATTTTCTGTTTTCTATTGGGAACTTCCACGAATCTCTGAATGGAAAGAACTCCTATGAGGCTGCACATTTCTGCATGTGATACTGAAATTACATGTGTGCAAACAAAGGAATCTGTTTCTCTGTTATGATTGCACTGATTTATTGGAGCAATGCAGTTAATGCTATAGAGCAGCTGCTCAATTGTAGGTGACAGTAGATATGGTCAAGTACAGCTCTCCAAGCAAAGTCTTGACCAGAGGAGGGATGGTAAATTAAGTTACGTAAATGCCCAGAGACATTTTACATGAGCAGCTGGAATATCTGCATTTTTTCCTTTGAGACAGTTCAAAAAAATGTGCTTTTTTTGCTATGTTTCTGTCCTGAATTCTAAACTTCAGTCTTTAAAGAGTATGTTCTGCTTTTAATAAGTTCCCCTTCTGGTTATAAGGGCATTTATGATTCTTTGTATTTTGTGTAGTTCCACCCTCTCTTCCCATTGTTTCATCTTTGAATCACGCAGTGATAACGCTTGGTTCAGAATACAGAGTTCTCTGCCTGAGGTGTGGCATTGCTACAGACTTAAAAAATCTGTATTTAAATAAAGGCCTATTGCTTTATGTACTGTGACACACATATCGTTTTACACATTGCTTGTTAGAGCTGCAGCAGCAGCAGCCGCCACTGCTGAGTAAAGGATTCTGTGCATTCATCATCACGTTGTGAGAAATGGCCCCTTCAGAGAGCACTTCAGCTTACACAGTTGTGGCCCATGCCAAGAAAGAGCAGCAAGCTGGATGCTGTGCCAGAACAATTATCAGGATCACAAGCATATGAACAATTTAACTGTTGTGTTTTGGATTTTTTGGTGTTGGGGTTTTTTTTTTGTTTGTTTTTTGGGGGGTTTTTTTGGGTAGTTGTTTTGCTGCTGAGCTCAATGTCTGGTTTCAGGAAGTATATCTGCCCTCTTAGAGCAATTTGGATGGCTCTTGTGTTAGCCTATTTACTCTGCTTGGAATGAGTATTGAATGTGATAAACCTCCTCTGTAGCACTTCCATTTTTTGCTGATCACACAGACTACACTTTGTGTGTATGAATAGTTTGCAGGAATTTTGGGGCAGAAATTTACTGCCCCAAAATACATTTATCAGTCTTTATGCCTAGCTGCAGACCTCTGCATGTGTGTCCCTCTCCCAAAATGTGTGAGTACTGTAGAATTCCTCTAATACATGAGAGTTGATCAAGAGAAAAAGCTTTACATTTTTCTTCGTGCTCTTTATCATTCAGCCATTTCAAAATAAAAATTGTGTCTATTGACATTTTTCCCTTCTAGTAGTTTAGTACAATGGATTTTCATCTCTGTTCCTTCGTTAAAAAGAAAGACTTTTGGGTGCCTTCATATGTTTATTATTCACATATGTATGCTGTGATTGCACTACTTTAATAAAAATTCTGCTACAGGTTGTAGAAGGAGAGTTTTTGCTGTGAACTTACTGCACCATTTTTGTTGCAAACTTTTTAGAAGCATGTTTTTCATGGTGATTTGTTAGCCTTAAGAGATTTGATTTAACAAGCTGCATCCTGTCAATGAAGTTGGGTAATTTCCATTGTTGGCCCATGCTGGGAATAGAGAGACTAAACGCACCTGCTCTGCATGACTTAAAGCAAATGTAAGGAAGTCAGTATGAAATCTGTGTGAGAGAGATATGATTAATTCTGTAAGAATGGCCAGCTGGCAAGATTTCTTCCTGACTTTTGAGAACTGGGGCAAAGCTGCAGCTTTGATAATTGCTGGCATCTTTATGGGAATTAAAAGTGTAGTAACCTCTTACTAATAATTAAAGACTGTTTTTTCTTTGTCTTTTTTTTTCCTTTTTTTTTTTTTAACAGTGGTGTGAAGGGATAGAGAGTGCCAGAGTATCAGGAAAGATCAGCTTTTTACCAGTGACTTTAAGCAAGTTATTAGCAATAAACACTATGCTCAGAAGTTTTGCATAGTGATCTAGGAAGTGTTATACTGCTCTTGATTATTTGCCGCCTTTTGTATCTACTGTGTACTGCTGACTTGAGGGGGATTTTTGGTTTTATGTTTTTGTAACAAAAACTCATAGCAGTGTGATCTGTGAACAGAGGAAAGTACGAGCACAAATCTTAGTTGGCTGGTATCAGTAAAAACTTGGAGCTAGGAGAAGGAAACTTCTGGCCAGAAAAACAAGTTTTCCCATAATACCAGTCTGATTTTCATTTTAGCACTTTGCCGTGTAGTTGGTATCTGCAAAGTTGGTGTTTTAGCAGCAAGTCCCACTTTTCTAGTCTTAGTAGTGAAATAGTGTCCTTCATTTAAAAGAAACCACGTAAAGCAACCACAACCCCTCGGTAGCCTCCTTTTATTTGGAGGCAGTTTAGCAATTTGTAGCTGTATTTGGCACCTTAAAGAATGTGCTCTGGGCAGAGATAGGTATATGAAGAAGCCTGAAGTTGTTGGATACCCACTGGGAAACTTTTTGGTTAAGACCTTTGATATCATCTGGAGAAATTGTTTCCCAAGCACAGTCACAAGTGTGACTTCAAGACTTCCACGTGTTTCTAGTGCTTGAATGATTAGAAGTGAACCAGGAATTGCCTGTCAGCTCTCTGTACAATTCCCAGCTTCAGTTAGGAGCTGCCGAGGAGGAACTTCTTGTTTCCAGCATGTGGATAACTACATTCTGAGAAATCCTTGCTACTACTCAACAAGTAATTCTTTTGGTGGTGAACAGTTGGAGATCTTGCGTTTGGTAGCAGTTGATGAATAAAAGGTCCTCATTAAATATTCTCTTCCTCCAGTTCTGCTGCTCTCCAGCCCAGTGTAACTCTTGGGATCCTGTGTGTTAATGCCCTGTTCATCCTCGAATCCCAAGCAGTATCTCTTCATATTGTGGATGTGCTTCATGCATGTTCTGCAGACAACTACCAATCTCTCTTAGGTTTTTTAAAGTCTCCTACTGTTCTCCCAAAAACCCAAGAGAAAGATTTAGTCACGCTCTGGATGCTGAAAGATTGATCTGCTGGCTGTCTGTTTAAGCTGCCTTGCTGTACTTCTTTGTAAAGTGAGAAATGGTCTTTGATGCAGTTGTGTGCTGCTGTTCCTTCCTGCTGCTGTACAACTTTGCAGTAAGCAAACAGGTGACTTGTAGTTTGTTAGTAAAATGAACTGAAGTAGAAATCCATCTACTGAGTAGGAAAGAAAGCTGAGTTGTACAGCTGCAGCATTTCTCTGCTGTCTGGGCCTGCACTGTGGCATGTTGTAAGGAAATGGGGCAGGGATACTGGGGCGCTGCTTGGGATGTGCCCAGGAACTTTCTGCACTTCGCTGCTCATACCTAGTGCCAGCCTTTGTCTCTTCTGAGTCTTGAGTAGAAATTATTCTTCTCTGTGTAGCCTAAATCTGCAGGGTTGTGACTCTTTACACCTCGAGCCTGTGTTCCAGCACTGTTAGGCTGTAAGGTTTCCATTGTGGCATTTCCAGATGTCCAGGCAGTTGCTTACGAAGAGCCGAAGCACTGGTGCTCCATCGTCTACTACGAGCTGAACAACCGCGTCGGGGAGGCATTCCACGCGTCCTCCACCAGCATCCTGGTGGATGGCTTCACTGACCCCTCAAACAACAAGAACAGGTTCTGCCTGGGGCTGCTCTCCAACGTCAACCGCAACTCCACCATTGAGAACACGAGGCGGCACATTGGCAAAGGTGAGTTTGGGATCTGGCCATCCTTTTTGGAGGTGGGTGGCGTTTCCCAAGACATGACAACCTGGGCCACCTCCCTCAAGATTAAGCTGCTCTTCCCTAGGACGTGGCAGAAGTGCTTGTGTTGGTAAACATATAATTTTCTGGCCTAGTCTTACAAACAAAGTATTGTTCCTACCTGGTGTGTAATTACAGGAAGCTTTTACCCTTAATCAATTTTTAATTGCCTGAAGGCTATCGAAATCTAAATTAGAATGAGAGGTTAAGGCAGTTTGTCTAATGAAATGGTCTTGATTTATCTTGATTATTGCTGTATATGGAAATCCAAATTGTGGTTCTTGGCACCAAAATTTTAGGTAGCCTTAGTTCTAACACAAATTAGCTATCCTAACATGTATTTTTGGAGATAACTTGCTAAATCAGTTTATTCCAAATGCATTTTTCACAGGCTGGTGGTTCTTTCCGTGGGAATTTCCCTTCTATGTCTGTGACAGTCTTGCAAAAGAGAAAATCTTCACCTTTATGCCTGATGAATACAGTCCTCTTTTCTGAGAACTCACCTGTAATGCAAATGGCAGGCAAAACTGACATTGCCCCCTGCTATGGGCCGTTCCTGCAAGGCAAATTTTTTAGGTATTTACATTACTTGTGAACTGTAGATTTTATGAGACAGTTGAGGGTTCAGCATGCCCAAGCAGTGGGGTGGATGTTTTATGTGCCAGTTCATGAGAGGAGGAAAGAACTGAAGCTGAAGAGAACCGTCAGGTCCTCGAGTCTGAGCCCCCAGTCTGGAGAGCTTTTCTCTTCAGGAGGACTTGTGCAGCTCTCAGCAGTGCACCACACCTGTGTTGTGCCACTCAAGTGCTAATACTTTTTCCTTCTTTTCCTCCCCATCCATCTTCCCAAGTATCAGGATATTTATTTAACACCTCATTCATTTTTCCTGTTAAGAGTAACCCAGCTGCAGTCAGAGTTCTGCTGAAGCACTTAACTGCGTGTGTACCAAAGCAGAGCGTGGGAGAGACAAGGATGCAGTTGAATAAGTAAACGTGTACAAGTGATGGTGATGTAGAACTGTTAGTCTTTGAGAAAGGAGGAGTAAATCCCAAACTTGAAGACATAGCCATAAATGTTTTCGCAGATCGGGTGGGAGTATGTATGTACCCACACAGTCAGTGGCAAAATCCTACATGACAGAGCACAGTCAAGGCTTTCTTACTGGACTGCAGTTGAGTTTTTTAATTCTGTGTGTTCACCTCTGTGATTTGTGACATTGTGGGAGGTGAAAGGTTTAAGTAGCAAATAAACCATTTTTAAACACAGAACATAAATTTTCGTGCTTTCTCAAAACCTTTGGAATTGACTCCTACTGACACAAAGGTTCTCTATATGCTGCTCTTCTGGGGCTTTGCTGCTGCGGAAGACAGGTGAGGGAGCAGGCACTAGAAGGGGAAGGGACTGTAAAATTGGTGTGTACCCTCATTTGGCAGATATGTCTGAGGAACTTGAAGGCCCTTTTTTTTTCCCACCTAGCTTTCTGAAATTAAAGCTACCTGACAAAACTCATGCTACCCAAATTAGCATTCAAGACTTTTCCAGAGAATCCAGCTTGGGGCTGCTTTAGTGTCTACAAATGATGCAGCAGGCTTCTGTTCTCTTCTGCTTGCATTCCCAGTTACTGCTTTACTTAAATATAATAAGAAAAAGTTCAAGTGGTCAGGTTGTCCAATGGAAGGCATCAAAACTACTGTGCTTGCTGGTTTAGTGTTGTTGAATATACAACATGTTGATTCCCCTTACATACATACATACATACATACATACATACATACATACATACATACATACATACACACATGCATACATACACACATCACCCTCTTTCAGATCGCCTGCTGATGAAAGAGAAAAGTAAAAATGAAGTTTGAAGACAGATGATATTCTGATATGCAATTAAAGTTTATCTCTTTAGGCAGCAGCCTATCTCTGTGGAGACAGAGCATGGAAACAGACAGAGAGTGTGAATTTGTCAACCCTCCTTACGCCAACCTTCTCCTCGCAGGGGTCCATCTCTACTACGTTGGTGGGGAGGTGTACGCTGAATGTCTGAGCGACAGCAGCATCTTTGTGCAAAGTCGGAACTGCAACTACCACCACGGGTTCCATCCCACCACAGTCTGCAAAATCCCCAGTGGCTGCAGTCTGAAGATTTTCAATAATCAAGAGTTTGCTCAGCTCCTGGCTCAGTCCGTGAACCATGGCTTTGAGACGGTGTATGAGCTTACTAAGATGTGCACTCTCCGGATGAGTTTTGTAAAGGTATGTGAGCATTTGCCTGAGTTTATTTTGTAAGCAAGGTAAATGATTTTTTCTTAATGTCGTGATTTTGAATGGTCCAGTAACTCCCTTCATGAGCCTATTAATGGCTGTTGAATTTTAAGGATGGAATGGTCATTAGGTCTAAGACAAATCTTAGTGAAAGGAAGTATTTGGGGACAGAAATCCATCTGACCCACATACTTAGAAAGCTTGAGGTGACTTGCAGAAGATGTTTCTTCACATAAGTCCTCTAAATCTTGATCAGCAACTCTCAAATTAGGAGCTGCAGTCATTACTTAGAATAATATGCATACCTTTCTATTCTAGGAAGGCATGCAAGGTCAGGATTTGTGATGTGGCTGTTGTGTGAGTGTCAACATAGGTACTGATATAAAAGGGCTGGTCCTTATATGAAAGTAATCAAATGAAGATGGTGATATGCTATAGTGCTTTTCATGATGGGAGGATGGGAACTTTCAGATGTGTTAAGACAGGGGTTCCTAAAATGCAATAGGCTGTTTACAGCTCTGCAGCCTACAGAGTTGTATGGCAGTGTTGCCTAAACAGTCAAATAGGACCTGTTGTGTATTGGAAGTTGCCCTCCACAGTGTTCAGAGCTGCTGCCACCTGTGCTGGGAGCTGGGAAATCCCTTCATTAGGGGTTAATACAGAGCAGAGCAAAGTGTACCTCCAGATGTCATTGTCTTCTCTTCGGACCTGGCCCAAAAATGGTTCACTTACAAAACAATTTTGAATGCTTTTAAATATCTCTTTATATCTTTGGTAATTACTGTAACAAAATCAGGTATGAGCTGAAAAAAAAACTTGTCTTAACTTGAGAAATAGCCTGATGGGAAATGACCATGCCCTGTTTCTCTAAGGAGGAATGCTTCCCACTTACTGCTCAGTTAACATCTCCATCCTGAGAATGATACTTTGGTTCTTGTCAGACAGATGCCTCACCCCCATTTCCACATCAGTCTATCACCTCATCTTTTAATTTTTTGATCTGTTGGGCAGCATCTCCCCCCAGTTTGTTCTATTTTCAGTCTTGGCAGAGAAGGTTTGAATATCCCCCTCTTCAGAGGCTTTATAGGGACCTCAGGCAGCTGGCAGTGATGTATGGGGAAATTTTGCACTGCCACAGGTTATGTCTTTAAAGACTGCCATTCCAAGAGTTCGGAAACAGTACTTTTTTCACATTTATGATTTTTTAGCTTCTGTTTTGTTTGTTGAAATGTGATAATAGTTGGTGGGTGCTATGGGTGCTATGCCACCCTGTTGAAAGCTATTCTGGTAAGAAGTATGCTTTTCATGTATTTAATATTATAATGTAAGGTGATTTGTTTTTTTTTTTCCCTGCTTATGATTCTGTTTCCAGGGTTGGGGAGCTGAGTATCATCGCCAGGATGTAACGAGCACTCCATGCTGGATAGAGATACATCTCCATGGTCCCCTTCAGTGGCTGGATAAAGTACTTACTCAGATGGGCTCTCCTCATAATCCTATTTCTTCAGTGTCTTAAAAGGTCCCAAGCTCCTGCATTTTGGAAACAGTTGAGCCTTGCATGTACTTGAAAGATGTATGAGTCAGACACACATTTTTATTCCTGCCCCCCCTCAACTGGCAACAGCTGAAAAAGAGCCATGAAAACACTTGACTTCTGTGACCAACTGTTGGATTCAGAAAACAAAGAGAAATAAACCCCTTTGACATACTGTTGGTATAAAGAATTCTAGTTTACATTGTAATGTACTATTGTGGAGTTGATTTGCAGGGCTTAGTACAAGAGGCACGACAGAGCCAAAGCCAAACTCAGTGTGCTGGACCGAGTTCCTGAAGGATTTTTCCGTAGCCGGCACTCTTAAGGTTCTCCCTCCTTGCATTCAGCACTCACTGGTTTCTCCCTTGTCCTCTGGAGCTAAGAGTGGATGTTGGCCAACTCTGCTTTTTGCAGCCTCTCTTCAGTACTTCTTAAAAACATGAAATTGATGGTTGCTGTTCTCTTTGAAAGTACAAGAAATCATAAGGTTTAATCTCAATAACTGTGTGCTATCTCTGAAATTGTGTCCTGACCATACTGCTGTAAGAATGTTAGGTATGTTCTTTTGCTAAATGTATGTATGGTGTATTTGAAAGTTTAGAAATAAATTAGATTTAGACCATAAAGGAATTAGGAATATTTGAATGGGGGGAGGTGGGAGTGGGAGGGGAAAATGACAACTGAAATGTAGAATATATTGTAAACATAGTGTGTTAGTTTAAACTGAGGTCTGAATTTTGTTGTGCGTTTTGTTTTCATAGTGGCTTCATCTTGTTAGTTCTGACTATTTTTGCCTCTTCCTTTTCCCCCAAAGCAATTGTGCAGCTTCTTTTACCCATGAAGAGGACGAAATGATTAATTACTGCAGTTTGAAGACTGCAGCTCTATGTATTTCAAGACAAATTTGTACAGAGAGCTCTTTAACTATTGAGCAGTTTTATACAGTTTATGTAACAAAAGTAGGCTTTTAATTTTGTGAGAGAATCTTGTTTTGCCAAAACTAGTAACTGTTAATTGTTCGGAGGACTTCAGTATCCCTGTGGGGGTCTATTTCAAACTTTACAAAAATATATATATTTTTAATTTTTTTTTTTTTTACTGCTTGGTTTATTTACTTCTCTTTGGTCTTTTATATTCACGTAAGCTGTAGTACTTTTAAGTACTTTTATTCCAAAACTAGTGGGTCCTCTTGACTGGAAATTTTGAATAAAACCTGTTGTTACTGCTTACATTTGATTAAAACCTTGTCTTGTCCACTTCTTAGCAGACTCTTAACAAACCAGATAAAGGTGTGGTCTTGGAGGAGGAACAACTAGAAATGAAGATGTGCTGAGCTTAGACATAATGATTAGTACAGGTTAGTAGCCCTGCTAAACTCAGGAGCGAGGGGAAGCTGAGCAACAGAGCTCAATGTGTGTTCAGCCAGACACAGAATGCATCTGTCTGTCACTGTAATGAGTAATAGCCCTTTTTGGAGTATGAGTCAATCCCACCTTTTTATCTTCTTTTTTCCTTTTTTTTTTCTTTTTTTCTTTTTTTTTTTTTTTTTTTTTTTTGTTAAAATTAATTCCACTGCTTGTCTCAGTATACATTTTTTAAATTAAAAATTCTCCCCCTGCTTAGGGGAAAAAAACCCCATAATGTTTAAGTTCCCTATTGAGAAGAACCTGGTACTTTAAAATTCCAAGAACAGGTTTTTTTGGTTTTGGTCAGATTCAGTTTGACGTATCTTTTTCATAAAGAAGGAGTCATAGCACAAATGTAACTCTTTAAAATAAATAAAATTTAAAGATGACCAGAAAGAGAAAGAATACTGTTTGCTGCTCAGGCAGTGTCTTTGGTTTTGATATCTTCAACCCCTGCTACATAAACTCCCAGCTGTTCCCAACGGTTTCATTCCTTTTTATGGAATGCAGCTGTGAGGTAGTGACTTCTTTTTTAATTAGTGCTGCAACCATCCATCATGCAAGTCTTAAGGAGTTTTTCTACTTGGATGTTTTCATATTTGGATGATCCTGTGCAAGTTTGGGTAAACTTTGAAAAAGCATTGGAATAAGAAAAGATAGTTTTATGTTGTGACTGCTTTGAATGTTGCTGTCTTTTATGTTTTGGGCTGTAATGCCTCTCTGTTTTTCCTAAACAGGGATTAAAATTAGAAAATAGTAGCTCTGCAGTGCCTCAGAAGCTTTCAGTGGTAAGCAGAATTAAGAGGGACCTGCAGGATCCCAGTTCTTCTAAATTCCTTCTGTTGTCAGTTTTTCTAGAGTACTATTTTAGTGCTGGGTACATAATATTTTCTTTGTCTGTTATCCAGTTTTTTGCTCATGGTACGGAGACATTAGGTGTAAGGCAAAAGTGGACCTTCATATGATGGCACAGAGTATCTCAGCTGTACTTCCTTAAACAAGATGAGTGGATTGGAGTAGCACCTGTGACTCTCAGGTGGTTTTTGTCTGGGTTAAGTTTTTTGTACTGTATGGGGCTGTTCTAGATTTGTACTGGAGACTGTTGATAAACAGGGATGTTTTCCTTACTGCTGAGCAGGGCTTGCACAGATCCAAGTCTTTTTCTTTTTCTGCCTCTCACCCCACCCCACCCATGAAGAGACTGGGGGTGCACAAGGAGTTGGGAGGGGACACAGCTGGGACAGCCAACCCCAGCTGACCCAACAAATATCCTATAACATAGGGAGTCATGCTCAGCACGTAAAACTGGGGAAGAAGGAAAGAAGGAGGGAGGGAGGAGGGTGGGTGTTTAGAGTGATGGAGTTTGCCTTCCCAAGTTACAGTCATGTATGATTGAGCCCAGAGTTCCTGGAGATGGCTGAACACCTGTCTGCCCATGGGAAGTGGTGAATGAATGCCTTGCCTTGCTTTGCTTTGCTTGTCTGTGCAACTTTTGCTTTACTTATTAAATTATCTTTATCTCAACCTACAAGTGTTCTTACTTTTACCCTTCTAATTCTCTCCTCCATCCCACCTGGGCTGAGCAGTCTCTGAGTGGTGCTTAGTTACCAGCTGGGGTTAAACCATAACAGACTAACAGCCAGAAACACAGGAGGTAGGACAGAAGTTACCTAGGAGGAAGCAGCTGCTGGCTTGAGGCTGTTGTGAAAAATTCTGGAGCAGTTTGAAGAAGTTTTCTTACTGATTTGCCCTGTTTTGGATAGTTGGAGTCAGAAAGCTGGAAAAGGCAAAGGACAAGAAAGAAAGGAACAGTGTTTCTTGCTGACCTCTCACAAAACAGAAAATGATGAGAACTAGAAACATGGACAGAGCTTACGGTGTCAGCTCTGTAACCAGGTAAGTTCCTGCTGCTTATTTGGTTTTATTTCCCCATGGTTTCCTCCATTTAGTCTCCTGAACAAATGAGTTAAAAACAGAAGACACTAGTTGAAAAGCCAAGGCATGTCCTTGTTAGGAGAAACTGAAGAGACACGGATAGCTGTATTGAGGAAAAGCAGTGAACAATATACCTGGAGACAAATAATTCCATGCAGCTGAATGTGTTTTGAAATCTCTGCTTTGGCTTTTAAATGCTGGAAATCAAATAATTTTCCCTGAGTGGAGACTACTTTAACCATTTAAAAGTCTCTGGTGAACGATTAAAAGATTTGTTGAAAGCTAAGAGAGGTAGTCATGCTTACCTGTATGGGTTTAGGAAGGCATGGATAAAAATAATTCATGTTTTATCATATCCTGTATCAGAATCATGGGCTTGATCTTTTAATGCTTCCTTACCTGGTATTGCTGTCTACTTTGTTAAAGCCATTTGCTTGCTAAATCACTCCTCTTGCTACTGTAGCTATTGTCTTTTATTGTCTTAGGACAATTAGAGTTGTCTTTTCTAGCCTCTAAACAATACAGGTGTGTGAGTGTTGTTGTTTGAAGACAACAAATCAGTGTAGAGATGTCTGAAATTGATAGGCACACCAAGAAAGGTCCATATCTCCTTGATTTTTCCTTTGTCTTGTCCCACTCTAAACCTTTGATCGACACCTTGGAAGTTAGCTGTGTTTTGGTGCTCTCTGTAGTAATTGCTGCAGGTTTGTTCTGTGAAGCACACTGTAGCCTCTTACTGTGCTCTTGAGATTCATGATTCATAGTCATGAACTGGCAGTCACCTTTTTCTGGATGCTTGCCTAAATATACAACATAACTCTACCATCACCAGCCGTGGTGGAGCAGTATATTTTTTACATGCATCATCTCACAGTTCATTTTCTTAAGTACGTTTGTGATCCTGTGCAGGAGGGAAGGGGAAATGGCTCTTATTTTCCTCTGGTTCTTTCTGTCCTTGACTTAACTTAGTGAAGAGAGACACCCTTGCCCTATTGTCCTTTAGGGGATGTTCTCTCTTCTCTGTTCCCTAAGCTCCCCTCACTAACTTCTATATTCTTGATGACTTTCCTTGGTTTTTTTTGAACTCTGCAAATCACTTTTTGTCATCCTCAGGAGGTGCTGTCCCTGTGCTACTGTGGGTCACCTCTCTGTGTGCCTTCATGCACTGGGAGCTGCTGAGGCAGAGGGCTCTGGTTCCCCACATTTGTTCAGTTTAATTGAGGTGGCTGACAGGTGGCTCCTGCTTCATTCACCCCACCTGTAGGAGCTGCTGGTCCCTTCAGCTGGGAGGGCTGTGTCCCGTGGGGTGTGTGGTGAACTATTTTTCATGAGGCAGGTGTGATGGAGAGGCAGCCTCCTGATCAAAGCCTGCTGCAAACACAAAAGTGACTCCAGTAAGATTTACAATGTAAGCATCCTCTGGGCTTGATGTGGTTACAGAGGTGAGCAGGTCTCTAGGACTGAATGGACAAGATGGGTGTAGCTTTCGTGCAGGTCTGATAAATGCCTTGCAGTTAAAAATGATCCTCAGTGTATGTTGTTAATTGATCTTGTGCAGCCAAACTAATTGAAAGTAATGTCAAACAAACCCCCAAATTTTACAAACGGTCCAAAAGTCTGGAATTTGATTCAATCATCTTTAAGGGATGTTAAGATTTTTTAAATTCTGTTGGGTGCAGATTGATAATTTTTTCTTAGGAACTGGTTTGTGATTTCCCCTTTTCATCCCGCTGCTAAGGCACGAATTGAAAAATCTGTGTCTTCTCTTCATGGTCCTGCTAGCTCATCTGAGATCTAAATCTGTAAAGCTCAGAGGAGACTGCTGTAGTTTAATTTTGAAGAAGTAAGCACTGTCACTTGTTCCAGATTGTAGACAGGAGTTAACCTATCTCATAGCAGTGATAAAAACCTGCCACTTACAGCTGTGTGCCATAGTAAATAGAAAATGAGCTATAATTATATTACAGGCATTCTTTGCTCAAAGAGTTTGGTTTATGTGGAGTGATCGCTTGCTTAGACGTGCTGGGAAGAGCACAGTTTGCCTTTATAAAACGTATTCTGCTTTTCCTGTTGCAGCTTCCCCAGTGTCCCTGTAACATGTAAAACATTCTTTTCTATAAAGAAAAATGGTATGCCTAACTTTCCCTTCCCCGTTCTCCTGTCATAACTTTGAACTTCTTGGTCTGCTGTTCCTTTAGATTACTGAGCTGAGTTTAGAACAAGCAGGAGAACAAGACTTGATGTGTGTAGTGCTGCAGTAACACTTTACTATTTTTTTGGAGCGCTTGGTTCTTGGCAGGAGAGCAGGGTCTGTCTCATCTCTGAGCCCTTCACTTCTGCCTTCTGTTGATACTTCAGGGATTGGTAATCCTGAGTGTTTTCAGATATACATGTGGAGACTGAAAGATGGCTGCTGTCCCATCAGATATTTCTCCAAGCTTGTGGACCAGTCTCCTCAAGTCAAAATCACCATAGGCCATAGTGTTGGCAACAGCACTATTTAGAAACTGGATCCAAGCATGGCTTCATTTTGAATGTGATTCGGCCAATGGTTTGACTACAAACGCTTTTCAAACCTCTCAAACACAGCTTGATCCCTCTGTCTGCTGGATTTGGGCCACGCTGTTTTCTCAAGCAGCACAGAAAGAAGCTACCTTGATCTGCATGCTCTGGAGACTTTAGAGTCCAGGAGTTGGGTTTTTATCTTGTGCCAAGAGAGCAGTTCTGTAAATACTCTTTCATGGGGTAGCTTTTAATTGGAGTGTGGGCTTTTTTTGTACCCCTGCTGCTAATGATTGATATGGCTCTAATCCAGAATACATTCTGGGCCCTGTGGCCAGTCAGTTTTCTGACCCAGTGTGTTGCTCTTGGTCTTTCAGGGATCATGTCATTGCCTCACATGTCCCTGTGATTTTCCCCAAGTCACAGGAGCAAGTTTCAACAGATAAAGCGGTAGATCCTCGGTTGAATTTGATGAGCTTACATTGATAGAAAGCAGCTTACAATCAAAATATTAAACCACTAAACTCTCTAGAATTTGACCATCTTCAAAAAGATTCCTAGAAAAGCATTAGGATGCCTTAATGTTGGCAAGGGCACATACAGCAGTTTGAGCTGTCACCTCGAGTTTGGGGACCCTGATTCAGCAGTGCATGCTTTGAGTAAGGGGCCATCTGTTCCCTCGTGGCATCTGTTGGCACCATACAAGCCCCAGATTAGTCCATATTGTGAGTAATCAACAGAAGCAAAGCAAAAAGATCCACGTGTGTACAGTGGCAAGGGAAGGCTCACAGCCAGGTTTTCTTACCATCACTTGAGAAAGTACAGGGAATGCCCCTTTTTGTGCTAGCAGCAGTGGGTGGGTGCCTGGGGTATGGCAGTGCCATTACATGGAACAATCCCACACATGGTCAGACCTGGAACTTCACAGCTGAACGTGCGTGGAGGCTGTGTTGCATGTGAGCATTGTGTTGGATAAAATGGGGGGAAAGGATCACCTGGCCACGCTATGAGTGATCTTGTTGTCTTTGGTGTTTGTTTTCACTGTTGTTTCAGAGTTGTCTGGGTGCTCTTGCTCTGTTGTTCCTTCAATAGCAAGCTGGATGAAAGGATATGCAGAATACGTGGCCTTTCCTCTGGTTTTCTCCATGTTCTGGTCACCCCTTTTGTTTAGTAAAACATTACTATGTCTCCTTGTATTGGGAATTACCATGGCCTTGCACAGGTGGGGTATACAAGAAGCCCAGTCAAAATTCATTCTCTCTACAACTGTATCTGGAATGCCTGAAAAATGTGACATGGCCTGTCACATAAACAGGAAACAGGCCTTGTAAGGGACTGAGTGCAGCTGAAAGCCTAACCCAAAAAACACTGTTAGTCATCTCCATCTGGGAACCTTTCAGTGCCACGCAAGTTTGGAAAACGTGGTTGTGACTGGCTTCCACATGCGGGATGAGTGGCGGATACCAGATGTTGCCTTACACATTCAACTCTTTTTCTCTGAATTCCATCCGAGACACGCAGTTGTGGGTGAAAGCCTGCACATGGGAAGGATTTGGTGTTTACACAGGAACAGGGCTGGACCTGCACCACTGCAAGCGGGGTCAGTGTTTCGCTGGTCATCTGAAGTTTCTGATGACAACAAGCAGTAAAAACCAGAGAGGTGGCAAATTGAATACGTAGTTGTCAAGGTGGAATGCAGTGTACTTCTAAGTGCTGGCTGGTATGTCTGTAAAAGCTGGCCTCATTTCCTCAAAAAGAACACCATGGAATGTAACAATAAACTAATGATATCCTCTTTAGGCACATGTAACAATTAGGCACTCTTAATCTCCATATTTTCAAATGTACAGGCTATGGATTATCCTGTGTCTGGTTTTAGTTTTTCAAATGCAGAACCAGAAGGCTCCTTGTGAAGTTCCTACCTCTCAGTACTTGCAGCTTGCTCCCTCTTTCCACAACCTTTCTTCCTCAGTGCTTACAGAAGTTTGGAGAGCACAGTAAAAGGGCTGGTTACTGACAAAAGTAGAGTATGAGTTCATGTGATACCATGAGAAGATACTTAGTGTATACCTGGAAAAACAAACAGTTGTGTGGGGGGTATTTTTAATTTCTGGTTTATGTTGTTGGACATTTTTGAAGTGTCTTGTTTATTTTTTGTGGGTTGTTGGAAGTGTAGCTTCCAGACTACAAGTCTGACATGGTTAACCTGGTACTGCTTGTTTGTTACTAAGGATAGTAACAATTAACTATTTTTACAATAGGATTGGAAATAAGTCTAAATTCCAGTTCTTTAGAGAAGTCAAATTCTGTAAGATAATATTCCTACTTTTAAGGGATACTTTCAGTTGGGTTTTTGTGTTTTGTTTTTCCTGGAAAGGTGGATGAAAACAGGTGGGAAATTTATTTCCTCATACCTGGAGAGGGAGAGTACAGCGATCTGCTTCACTTTCTTCCTTGCCACCTCCCCCAAATGAATTATTCTTCTGTAGTTTTATGGGAGGAAAGGGAAAAATCTGGAGGGACTTGCTGCATGTGGTTTCCCTCTGGCTAAAGCTGACCCAGCCACAGGGGGAGATCTCACAATGGAACAGATGCTGTGTTCTTCAGATGAATTATGAATTTCAGCCTCTGAAAAGATCAGTCTGAAAGCTGGAGGGCTACGAAGGGAGGGAAAATAACTCTGAAAAACTAAAACAACACTTTGGGTGCATAAAGATTTGAGAGAAATTCTTTTAGGGATGCTGCATTGGAAGCATATTTGAACCTTGTACATGTTATGCATACGCAGAAGTGCTGTAAATGCCAGTCAGGTGATGGGCTGGCTGCACCGTGCATCCTTTCAGTGGTGTATGGGATGGTCAGAAGGGCTTTGTGTAGGGATTGAAGTAAAATTTAGAAGGCATTTTGAAGTTTCCCTATGTACCCTATTCTGCTTATTAGTCACTTTTGTAGTTAGAATGTTTCTTCTGCTATTTGGTTAAAATTTGCCTTTCTACAAAATGGGTTTGCTTTATAGTTCTGTATTATCTCTATGTATTTTATATTGCCTTTTGCACTTGCCTTTAGTGATTGTCACTCCACTAGAAATACAGTGGGTTTCCATCATATTTTCCTGGGAATCCCGAGGCATTCATCATTTCATGATGCTTTCGTAAGGCGCTTGTGAGAATGTGCAATGATTCTATGAAAAAGTTGGCTTAATTTCAGGACTCTTACATAATTGAGCTAAAAATGTAAATTTTGTATCTCCTGGAAATTGATCATGTCGAATGTCCAGATTAGTCCTCAGAAAATATTAGTTAAAATAATTGACAAAGATTATCCCCTTGGATTAAACTATTTTTTTTGTTCTTGCCTTTTCTTTTTTTGACTGTTTCTCTGATACCTTTTAACACTAAAACTCCTGTAAGTGTTGTTTGCTTGTTTAAGTATTTACTGTTCTTTTTTAAATAAGAGTTAAAATATTTATCCAAGAAGCATCTGAGAGTTACTGTTTAATTGCATTAAAGTGAGGAGGCAAAAGTTGGGTGGGGTTTTTTTTCATTTTGTCTTATTTCAAAGGAAAAAAATGCACATGCTGTCATCTTTTTCTTAGATCACAAGGAGCAAAAAGAGTTTTCTTTTACAGGTCAGACTTTAAAATGTGGTCTTTGTTATTTAGAATGCATTAATTAAGAAAGTCTGTGGTTAGATAACCAGCATTAGGTCTGTATTTGTAATCTTCCAGAAAAACTGACCAAAGGGTTTTGAGAAGTAACCTTTGCTGAATTACTTGCTGCCCTGTTGTCTGAGCCTCTGAGACACTGCAGTAGTCAATAACTAATGCAGGCGTGTTTGTGTGCATGGTGGCAGAATCAAGTCAGGAAACTGCCTGCTCACTAAGTTTTGCTCTAAAACATAATGGTAAATAAAGATGATTTAAAATTAACTGAAAAGGTCAAACCTGGAGGTTTTGAAACATGCATAGAAAGCTGCTCTGAGGAAGATGAGTTCAATTGCTTTTCTCTGCTTTGCAGGGAATAGGACAAGAAATAGCAGGCTTAAACTGCGGAGAATAAAATTGAGTGATACTGGGGGCAGGGGGAAGAAATTTGTGTCAGTAAAGATATTAAACACTAAAAAGTTATCTGGATAGGTTTTGGAGAATTGGCCATTGGAGATTGTCAATGACAGGTTAGAAAAATGCATATTGGGAATAGCAAAGGTCTTCTTGATGCTTTCTTGATGCTTTCCTGCTGTGAGTGTTTAGGGCTTGTTCTGAACTTCGAAGAGCTGAGTTCCATCAGAAATATTGAGGATCCCTTTGTCACCTGAATGTATTTGCATACCTACTGAGATATAATGATTTAATATAATGCAAAGTTTGTTTCCCCCTCTTCTCCTTGTTCCAGTTGCCTGTGTAGTTAAAGATGAGTTGCAGCTAAAAAATACATTGATTTGCACAGCTATCCTAGTAAAAAACCTCGCTTTCTGCTGAGGAGTGTGTTCTGCTACAAGCATTTAACCATTATCAAGAATGCTGGAGTATGAATGCCTCATACAAGACCATCTGGAAAAGAGCTTTTCCTGAAGCTTATCAATATTCCTAACAGGAACCTACACAGAGTCTTTGCTCTCAGAGCAGTACAACTGAAGAAGCAGTGACAGCTATAATGGCAGGGCACTAATGACTTTGGAGAAATGTTACTCGTGTAATTGGAAATGATACAAACAGTGTCATTAAAACAGACTGTTGATGCCACCTTTATTCTTTTCATAGGCTTAGTTACAAGAATGGATTCAGTCTAAGGAGATGATAGCAGAATTTTTATGCTTTCCACAACTAAATAGATAGATCAGGAGGCTTTAACATATGAAATGCTGTTTTTCTGGAACACCAGCTAAAGGGACTGTGGATTTGAATGACTGCTTGCTTTTCCTTCACTGGAACAGGAGCACAGGGAAGGTGAAATGTCATTGATATGTGATTTTGAAACGTGGAGTAAGAGCTGAGAGCTCTGACTTGAGCTCTAATTTTCTTGCATTTTTTTGATTGGGTGTTGGCAAAAAATTCTTTATAGCTCAGTGTTTGGTAGAAAATATGAGAAGCTTTTATAAAAACAAAAGCAACATCCCTTCCCTTCAAGAAACATCTGATTCTGGAAGTAACTTCTGTTTTAATCCTTTGAGTCTCCACTCATTCTGTCTTTTTTAGAAGAAGTAGGTACAAGAATTCAGCAGCAGAGAGGGATGGTGATGGGGAGAGACACTGCAACACAGGAGGCCTTCTAGAATACTTTTAATGCAACACAATCTATATTTTGCTTATCATTTGTGGTTATTTTTAAGATCTAATGGGCATATAGGGCCTTCTGTCAGACCTCCACTATTGGTGACTGCACTCTCATTGATGTACGCAGCATCTGTTTATCATATTTCAGTATCAGTCTTGTTTCATGAGGAAAAATAGCACAAGTGGCAAACAGGGACGGGGGAGGTGTGTGAGTGTAACACAGCCTTGTATTCAGGAGTTCCTGTGTTCATGTTTTAATGGTTCATCCACTGATGATTTGAAAAGTCTGCCTCTGGTTGAGCAGAGAGAGCATTCCTAGAAGTTCCTAGAAGTGAGGTATTCCTGGAAGTTTCCTTCCAGAAGTGGTAGAAAATCTGAGTCTAGGCCAGACTGGAGACATGCAGGTAGATACAAAACTAGAAATTTTGGACAGACTTAGATACAGCTTTTGGCATCTGACTGCTGCTGTTTCTTTCCACAACACTGTGGGAAGGGCCATCTAACATGTATGATAGATTAACTTCAGTGAAATAAACAGCTGGGTTTTTAATGCTGAAAAACTGAAGTGGAATTGCTGATCAGACAAAAACCCCTCAGTCATTCAGTCTATCCCCTTCACTACTAAAACTGCAAAACATCATATAAATGCAATTGAATGTGCTCTGAAAAGGATGAAGGATGCTGATGACCACAAGCTGTCTGAACTATGAGTACTGCAGATTTCTTGTCTTCATTCTAAACAAAAAACCAAAATCCTTTAATATTGATTAATGCAACAAGGCAACTCTTCATATGTTTCCTAGGAAGTTTTCTGTTTGTTTCCCGCACTGATGCTCTGGATAGGTATCTTAACACAGCAGCAGAATCTGGTTAAAATGTAAGCTTTGTATTTTGTTCTGGTTTAGGTGGGGAAATTAGATGACATTCCTATGTAAGCCTTATGTTACACAGAGATCCCTGACTTGCTGCAGTGACCAGAGATAGGGCAGCAGCAAAATTCTGCTGGGAAGTCAGAAACTCGCTGTAAAGGGCTCCTAAACAGGGTTATAGCCACTTGCTGCTGCTCTTCTGTGAGTAATTCTCCAAATAACCCATGCTTGAAGAGAGGCTTTTATATTTTGCACTCTGAAGCCTCCTGAATGCACTCTCAATAAATGTTCAGTGTAAGTTCCTCAGGTAGTTAAACTCTGCCGTGGCCAAACAGGGCAGATTTACGATGGTGATGGTGAAATGAATTCCCGTGTGTTCAGAATCCATCCAGGCTCCGTGACTCAACCATATAACGCTAGCTTCCCCTTCTGGCCAGAAGAAGTAAGGGAGCTTCACGGCGAGAGTCACAGGAATTACTTCTCAATTTTATTCCTCTGCACTAAAGATAAACACAAATTTTCAGATAACAAATTTATGGCCAGTGGGGGGGAAATGCAGGTGGAACGTCTTTGATTCTTGAAACATAATATAATGATATATCGAGATGGGGCTGCCACTTGAATGTCGAATTCTTTTCTAAACATGGACCTAGTCTGGAAAGCAATCAGATGAAAATACCAACTTCTGAACAAAAAGATTCCAAATTTCCCTTCTGGACCTCTGGTAGCTGGTCCTAGAAACAAATATTTTACTTCTTTTCATATGCTTTTATGCTAATTTTCCCCATGCAACTGCATCAGTTGCGATGGTAATGGGGTTTGTTGTTGTTTGGACTTCAGAGTTTTTTGCTTCCCTTTTTGTCTAATTTAAGGATTCTTCTTTCATCTTAATTCTGTGGTACAATATTTTGTATCATTAGGCTAAGCTTTGTAAATGTATTTACACGAAGGTGTTTGTTTACTTTGTGGTGTAAAGCAATGACACACAGTATGATCCAACAGGCTTTTTAACAAGCCCTTTCTGAGTTAGTCAGCCTTCTACAATGTTGTTTTGCTGTATTTCTGGATGGGTTGATCACACAACATTGAATCTTAGCAGAATCTTCCCTTTTTGCCCATCTGCTCCAGCTGCCTGGAAAAATGGGACATTAGTTCTCACACAATTTTGGATTATAAGACCAAAGTCTTGCTTTTGTGGGCATGTTGGAGAGTAAGCAAGCAAACACAACACGTATGCACACACCTACACAGCAGAGAAACAGAGACTTCCAGCATGATAAACAGTAGCCTCGTGTTTAAGGCACCTGGGTGGCCTGCCAAAAACAGCCTTCCCTGTTCACACCATGGGTTTGGTCCCAACTGGAAACACTTAGGTTTTCCTACATCTCAGTCTTGAATCCTGACTATCAGGTTTACCATCGGCTTGGTCTACATCTTGGCAGTGTCATCCTGGAACAGAAAATGTCTTGATATGTTTTGCTGCAATGTTATGTTCCTATGGACAATCCTACCCACCATCTCACTTCCACCAATTGTGGTTTTCACGTGCTAGTGAGGCACTCAGCGTGGGACAAAGAACTCTGAGCACCAGTGCTGTTGCAGATGCAGGGAAAAACACCTGCATGCATGAGAGATTCATGCTTTCACTCTCAATGCTCAGATTGTCTTCAGTGGAGTTGTGCATTCATCATTGATTCCTTGCCCCAGTGTATGCTTCACCTTGTGAACTGCAGTTTTCACTTCTGGTGTGTAAGATTGTGCTCATTTCAAACTGACTTAATAAGCCCTTAGCACCCTGGGCTGGAAGGGGAGGAGGACTATTTAGTCACTTGAAAGTCTCAGTCCTTTGCTCAGGACTGAGTCTTTGGCAACCACAGGACTTTAAAACTGCAGCCAATCAAGCCTCTCCTTAAGCAAAAAGTAGCTGGGAATGAGGGTGTCTCGGCAAAGTCAAGTGTCAGATTGTATTATACTTTTTATGTTTACTAATGTGCTTGCTAGGGTTTCATTGCTGTATTGAAAAAAACCAAGAGGAGGCAATTAACGATTTCCTTTTCAGCTGTGCAATAATGAACTACATGAGAAATATTTCGGTACCATGAGTCATTGGTGGCTATGGAGAAAAACATACTCTTTAAGCCAAGCTTTTAAATACATTTTTAATTGAAAGAAAAAAAAAATTTACTGGCAAGTGACTTGCTCTTCCAGGTTTATAATTTTAACAATGAATCAGTCTTGGAAACATTATTTAACTGGCTCTTACAACCAGTAATAGTATTTGAATAATGTTTGGAGTTTTTGCCTGTATAGTAAATGTCTTTTTTTCCTTTTTTTGCAGACAAGATAGTTGCTTTTATAAGAAATTATGGTTTTATCTGTCCCTTTTAAAAGTCTTTTTACATCAGGCAATTCATCATTAACAGTTAAAAAACTTGTACTTAAGCAGTAGAAAACTTTCCTGTAATGGCTGGTGTCGTTTCTCACTAATGTGCAATCACAGCTCAGTTTATACCACCAAGGAAATGTTGAAGTCACTGCTCTAAGGCTTTGTGAGGAAACTTCAGCTCCCTTGTTTATAAAATTGTTACACAAATATAAACCATAGTTATTTAAGATCTTTTCTCCTCTTCTTTCTTCAGATGCTGTCTTGTAGGTCTCAGCCAAAGCTCAAGGAGCAAATTTCTTTTTCCAAGTTCTAGAGCTCTAGCAGCCCTGACAACCTTAGGGCTCCTCACCAGCACAAGTACAGAGAATCTGCTCAGCCATGGAGTTGTCCCCTCTGTGTGGGTGGCTGAACCTGGGAAGCTGTGGTAAGGCTGTTGTCTCCACACCTAGCCAGGCAGCTGACTTGCTGCTCTGTCCTGGCCTTTGTAGTAAAACCTTGGGATGCTCACAGTCACCAAACACCTGTTGGTGTAGCTGTTGGTGAGCCTTTAGGGAGATGGACTTTTTTTGTGCTATTTCCTTGCCTGAGTCGTGATTGCAGATCTGAGGCCTGGGCTCAAGTGGCATTTCAACAGGCAAACTTTCAGCTGTGAATATGCTTCCTAGTGATTTTATTTCAGGTGTCCAATTATCTTTTAAGATAAGGCAGGAGGTATGTTTTGTCTAGAGTGCCAAGTCTGTCCTTGAAAGGCTTAGCCTTTCTTCTTGAAAGGAATTCTGTAATCAGCGGTTACCTTGCTTCATGTTTTGCTGCAAAGAGCAGGTTGGATCAAAGTTCTCTGCTTCTGTGAAAACTGAAATGAATTGAGGGGTGTCTTCTGAAATAAAGGACAAATGGTCAGTTGGTCACCAGTATAGTTTCAGTTTGTACCATGGCAGGGACTATGATTTTGTATTTCCCTTTACAGCTATGTGCTGGGCATATGAATGTCTATGACTATATTAAATATCATTATATTATTTATGTGCACAAAGATTACTTTGGGGTTTCTTAAAGAGGAGGTGAACAGAGCAAGGGAATCAGTGCTGCCAGAGGAATAAAGACTGAACTAATCCAACTAAAACTGCAAGGGGAAGCCAGTTAGACGGAATGTAAATTTGCATGGTTGAATTTGGCAAAGATTCTAATGTTAATACTATTCCTGCTGTGAGAAGTTACAGAAGGGTCTTTTTCTATTCTTTTGTAATGATCTGGATTTGGTTGCATATTTTGCCTGAATATCTGTGCCTCCCTGCAGCTTTAGCTCATGGCACAATATTTACAACACTTTACAGGATGTTTGATTTAGTACTGGCTCAGAAGGAAGACTGCCATTTCATGAGTTACCAGCAGTACCCTTTTCTTTAACACTGGGATCAATTTGCAGCAAGGTGGTTAAAACAGATAATTTTCTTAAATCCTGGACAACTTTTCAGACTCTGATGGAATAACAATGGGGTGCACATTTTTATTCTTCTGGCGCCCTTGGGGAAAAGAAGCAAAGAGAACACAAAAAAGAAGAGGAGTTAAATTTTAAATAAAAACCACCCAAATCCACAAACACACTCCCCCACCCCAAATTTGAAAGATAATTTTTAAAAAGAGGAGAAACAGAGCCTGATGCAGAAAGCTACTGAATTACCCTCCTGAATAGCTCAGCAACAATGTTAAGTAAATTAATGGTGAACAGATAAAGAATAGAGAAGCCAAGAGAAATCTGTATGTTGGAGATCAGAAAGCACAAATACAGTGAGTCTGACCAAAATTCATTGGGCTGTGTGTAATAATGACCAAAAAAAACCCCTCTTTAGCTGCATACATTGAACGACCACAGGAGAAACACAAGAACACTGTATAGTATGGCAGGATGTAGATTAAGGTAACTCTAGATATGGTCCAGCTTCTAAGGGAGTATTTTGCTTATTTTGGATGAGGTTAAAGTAATAGAAAATCAGAGGTGGTAGAAGAGTGTGCAGTACTACAAGACCTGTGTAATCTCTGTTCCAGAATATTGAAAGAAAGGATGTATATAACTGACAAGGCAGTAAGAAGTCTTCCTCTCGTATCTGGCATTTGGAGACTGTAGTCTCTGACTGGTGAAAAGCAAACTTGTTGAATAACAGAGTTGGGGGGAAAGGGGAACAAAAAAGAGGTGGCTTGAGCAATTTGGATTTCCAGACCTCACCAGTGTGCAAAGTCTTGAAAACAGTTCTTGCAGGAAGACGACTCTAAAGCACACACATGCCTGTTTGTGGCCATGTCCGACTGGCAGTACAACCGATGGGCTGTGTAAAAGAGCAGCAGCTTTGTTCTGAACTGCTGAGTGCACGCTTTAATCTCACTCCTATTATTCTGGTCCACAACGTTATCATAGATGGAGAACTGAACAATCCCCTTTCCTCTTCAGCCTTGATGAAATGTACAATTTTGCACGCCTATTCGTTGAGGTCACTGCCAAAAGTATTCAAGTTGGGAGAACAGAAAGGGGCATAAACTGAACAATCAATTAAGCAGTAGTAGAATGGGGCTTTTTTTGTTTCTGCTGTTGTTAAAATAATAGTCGGGATATGCTACCTAGGTGTAAACAGAGAGCCTTAGAAAGCTTGTTATTAAGATTATAGTGATCCATTCTAACTCTGGTGAATAAAGACCTGGTTAAACAGAAAGACCTCACAAGGCTATTTTGAAATGGGATTTCTTGTCTCTTTCTGCCATGGTGTCACCCCGTGCTGACAAGGACACAAAATGGCCTATTTTCTTAGCCCTGAACTGTTCAGTTCTCTGTGTATCATAATCTTCTGGACCAGAATAACAGCAGTGAGACTAAATCATGCATTCAGCAGTTCAGAACAAAACTTTTGCTATTTTACAGTCCGGCATTTTCACTGCCCATGTGATGACACTGAAAAAGCCTTTGCAGGACAGTGCAAGGCACTGGGAACAGCTCAACCAGTGGATTCTATGCATTTACATTTATTGTGAATAAATCTGTGTACTTTAAGAAGATGAGCAGAAAGGAGATGGCAAGATGGAGAAATTAAAAAAGAAAAAAAAAAGAGCGAAACAAACCCCACTTCACAATAAACCAACATTCCATGATAGGAAACTTTAAAGAGGAGGTTTAATAAGGCTGGAAATAACCGTAATGTAATAAGCACAAGTGGAGACTTAAGCTTTTCTTCTCTCTTCCTGGTGTATGAAACGAGGTGGGAGGACTAGTAAATCGCCATGCACCGATTCAGAGTGGACATTTCCAAGATTTTAGGGTAGAAATGATGATTTGAAACATCCTTCCCTGTAAGGCCAGGGCAGGGAGTCTGTGACTCCATGGCCATGGAAGTGTGCGTGCTCATGGAATGGCCAGCCCTGAGCCTTGAGGCCTTGACCCCTCGCTCTGAAGGGGATGGCGTGGGTGCTCCCTACCCCTCCCGGCCCTGCCACCCCCCTTTCCCCGCCGGGCACCTGGTTCCGGCTCAGCCTGAGGGCGTCACTTCCCGGGGCGGAGCGGGGCGGCTCCGGTAGGTGCCGGGAATGGCGGGCAGCGGCCGGGAATGGCGGGCAGCGGTGGCTTTTCCCGTGTCCTCATCCCCTCAGCGCCCGCCTCGGGCTGAGGCGGCGGAGCGGGAGCGGGGCTGGGGCCGCCCAGGCGCCTCGGGGAGCCTTCAGTTCCTCCAGTTTATTTCTAAATGTTCTTGTGTCTGAACTCCCCACCACCCCCCTTTTTTTGTGTCTTTCTGATGGAAATAAGTGCAAATATGCCCTCGTCCCGAAAAATTGCTTAAAATAGCCCGTCAAACTAGAATGTACCGCAGTTTCCGTAAGCATAAGGAGTGATCGTTCCTCTATTTGTAGTGTGCTGCATGTATGCTCAGAGGCTTATTTAAAAGTACTTTTTTTTACCTGCCTATCTATAAAAAGAATATTTTCATTTATGAAATATGATAATAAAGAGATACTGTGCTATTGATTCTAAAGCTTGCTTTTATTGTGTCTGTTTAACGGGAAAAGGGAACTCTTAATCTTTTTATATAAGGCAGCAGGTACAGATAAAATAAAAGCTGATGACCACCGGTGTGCATAAATTTCATTTGAATCCTCACAAGTGCTTTGAAGAAAGTAAAAAATGTTTTTCTTTCTTTTTAAGGTGTCTGCAAACTTCTTAATTCCAAACAAGATGAAGATCCCCTCTTTGCTGCTGAGATTCCCTCGTTGTTATTTCTCCAGAAGAATTTACTTCACGAACTTTCGCTTTGCTTCCCGACCAGATTTCCTGGGCGTTGAATCTCTTGGGCCAGCTCACTGCTGTCGTACAAAATGGATTTGTTCATCAAATGGTTTGAGGAGAGAGCTGTGCCAGCAGGCAGCCCCTGAGCAGCAAGTAGAGGGACTTTCTGACCGGGAGCAGAGACTTGTAGACAGACTTTACCATGGACTAATCCAGGGTCATAGAGCTTGTTTAGCCGAAGCCATTACACTTATAGAATCCACTCAGAGTAGGAAGAAACAAGTAGCCCAGGTGCTCCTTCAGAAGATATTATCCTACCACAGGGAACAAGAAAAGTTAAATCAAGGAAAGCCACTTGCCTTTAGAGTGGGTTAGTCTTTTTATGTCTCGTCTCATAGTTGCTTACATGTAATTACAGTCCTCACCTTTCATTATCGCTGTTGTTTGTGGTCTGTAGTCTTGGATTGTTATTTTTTTGTGGTTTATAACCAATCTAGATTACTTCTGTTGTCCAGTGGAATTATGGCTTGAGACGAAAAATTATTTGAAAATGCTTTAGAAATTAGTGTTGCTTCTTGAGGAGTGTGTTACTCGGGGTGTTTTTTGTAACTATTATAAGCCGAACCATTTGTTAGTTTGGAGATTGATGCAGATGTTATCTACACTTAGGGAAAGATGTAGTCAAGCAGACGTCGTCTTTTCCTGAAGCAGGTGTTTTCTTGAATACTTCCTGAATCCCTTTTTTAGTCTCCAGAAAGAAAAGTGTGCACCTTCCTCTTTTATGGCCCTCCTTTAATCCAGCCTAGTTTTCAGCTGGGGGAGACTTGAACCTGCTTCTCTTGGAAGCTTTATTTTTCCCTTACAAAGTGATGGGCTGCTAACATGTGTCATGCCCAGCTGTCATCTCTGCTGTGTGTACAAAGGTAGTAAGAACAAGAACTGGGGCATGGGAGTGAGAAAAGTTTGGTGCTAATCTTAGTTTGTGAGCTTTGACATGCAAATAAATGGCCTCATTTTTTTGAAAGAACAGCTCTTCAAGGTAAGGGCTTGCTTTTGCTTTTGGAGTGTTTCTTTTATAGTAAATCTGAAAAATCCGGTTCTAGTATATAACATTTTGAAAGTTCTGAAGGATAAGTCTTATGGTATAAATAATTTTATTTGGAGGGAAGGAAACAGATGTGGATAAACCCAGTGTTAGATTGGTGTGAATGGGATGAGGGGTGGTGAACTGCTGCTATGTTGGGTTAACCAAACTACGGTTTTGTAGTTCTGGCATAGCTTTTATTTGCTGCTGTTGTGATGCTGAGTTGAAGAATGAATTGTTATCGACTTAGATGTTGATGATACTCATGAGATGTATTATTTATTTGACTAACAAAATGTTTTTTTCTTCCTAATATGATGATTTAGGGTTGTCTGGTCCTCCTGGTGCTGGAAAATCGACCTTCATAGAATGCTTTGGGAAAATGCTTACAGAAAGAAAACACAGAGTGTCTGTGTTGGCTGTGGACCCTTCCTCTAGTACAAGTGGTGGTGAGTGTGAATTAAAGTTTGAGTCAGGTTTCTAATGCCTTGTCAACTATAGAAGTATCTCTTTGGGCCAAATGGAGGAAAATTTGGGGCCTATAACAGTGAAATATAAAAAAATAAATAAATCGAGTTTTCATATTTTTTTCCTGTGTGATACGAAATTGGGAAATAGGTACCAGTGTTGTAATTCTTTCAGATTTCCTCTTTTCCAGTGTTCAAATGCTGCCTTACAATTTTATTTTTCTGAATTTGAATTTCTTCAAAAATGTGCAGGATTACGGATTACAGGCTGTAATCTGTAACCCTCCAATAAAAAATTGTAGGGAAGTTACAAGCTGACCATGCCTGATGCGTGGTTTCTCTGATACAAGTAATACAATCTTGATTTTGATCTTTTCATAACGGGCAGCTTCTGTGCTGTTAGAGGTCTGTAACTATTTATAAAGAAAATAACTAGAGCATTGCAATGATGTGGAGCTAAGGCAGGCTGTGTTCCTGAATGAATGCCTTCAGGATGCATCAGTAGAATAGCAACATGTGACAACAAGGCTGCACCAGCTGGAAGAATTGAGCATCCCTCATCTTTTGGAGTGTGCATCGAGTGCGTAGATCTCGCTGAATCTGATTCATGGTTTGTTTGAGTAGAAGGAAGGCAGGGACACGTGTCAGCTCTCTTAAAACAAAAAATCCAGCATCAAGGCATGTCAGAATCATAATGCAGAGATTTGTCCCTTTGGACAGGAACAGACAAGGTTCAGCTATGTGGCCTGATGTGTATAGGCCTCAAAAAGCCATTCAGGAATTTTAGTATTCTTTCTGACCTAACACAAACTCTTCGCATTTGGTAGCAGTAAGGTCTGCTTGTCAGGCCTTTCCAGCTTCTGAGAAGTGGAAGAACCAGGCAGTAATTTCTAGTCCTCAGCTTAGTCTCGAGCAACTGTTACTGGGGTATTCATTTGACTGGCATTGCCCCTGAGATCTGTCTTTTCTCACTCATTTATTGGTGGGGCAGGGAGAGAAGGGGAAGTTTGGCTGTGTTGCACTTTTGAAATAATGTAACACTGAACATTTGAGGTTCTCTACTGGGTGATAAAACACGGATGACTGAGTTGTCAAGAGACATGAATGCATACATCAGGCCATCCCCAACCAGTGGGACCCTGGGAGGAGTCACAAGGACCACAAATGAAGCCATTCTGCTGTGTGAAGGAGGAGGCTATGATGTTGTTCTTGTGGAAACAGTAGGTATGTGCTTAGGGTTTTCTTTTAATTGTCCTGCTGTGCCATGAAAATAAGGTGTGCTAATAATTGCATGCTTTCTGCCTTGATTTTGCCCATGTTTTCATACGTGGTCACTGGTTGAACACGAATGCTCATTCTGTCTATTTTCTAGTCCTGTATGACTTTTACAAAACTATTGTGTTTCCAGTTGTCTTTGTTTTGTTAATGGGATTTGTTGATGGGGCAGTGCTGGGATCTGTCATAATTACTGTCATTAATGTGACTGAAAGATTGTAGTAAATGGTAAACTCTGTGTTTAATTTTTTAGGTGTGGGCCAGTCAGAATTTGCTGTGGCTGACATGGTTGATATGTTTATACTACTGCTACCACCTGCGGGTGGAGATGAATTACAGGTATTTTTCAGTTTCTCTTATTGGTTACTACCTGGGACTAGAAAGAGAAACTTAAATTCGACATGTAGTATTTGTGCAGAAAGTCCATATCAATAGTATTTTGTCCATTATACTGTTATTATTAAGTATTTTCTGTGTCATCTACTTAGTGCAGAGTTAAGCTTCTTTTAAGTTTCTTTTGGTTTTGAAAGTATTAGGATGTAAACTTTTGATACTCTGTGGCTTAACTTTGACATGTTTACTAGTTATATATATATATATTTGGGGAGAAAACTAGAAACTAACAAAGCCTTTTGAGCTGCTTTTTATGATGAATCAGTGTGTCACAGCCCCTCTGGGTACTCCTATTCTGTGTCCCTGTTGCATTTAGGGCATCAAACGGGGCATCATTGAGATGGCAGATCTCGTTGCCATCAATAAGGCTGACGGTGACTTAGTTGTGCCTGCCCGGAGAATCCAGGCTGAGTACGTCAGTGCTATGAAGCTGCTTCGCAAGCGTTCAAAGGTTTGGAGGCCAAAGGTTTGTGCACTTCACTGTGCTTTGCGGGGCTCTTTGGGTCGAATTTGGTTTTGTTTGGGTTTTGGTGGTGTGTTTGGGGTTTTTTGTGTTTTTTCCTCCCAGAAAAAGTGCTGAATGAGTTAAGATTGGTGTCTTCTCGTCTAGCTGTCCTAGTCTCCCTGGGCTCTTTTATAAGAATTGCAGTTGTTTAGTCTCACAGTGTGCTGGAGAGGTGATTGCTGCTGTCTGTGCTTCACCTCTGATCTCAAGGTGTGCCACATGAAACGCTGCAAAGCCAGTCCTCCTCCCCAGGACTTCTGCCCTGAGCTACAATCTCTGCACTAGCAGAACTATTACTGACATCAGGAGTGGTACAGACTTTACTTACTTTTTGTAAACTATGCATATCTAAAAATGTCCCTTAATCTACTTCTCCCTCCATTATAACTCTGAAGCCTGGGATTGTCTTTGTTCTTTCACTAGTCCATGTGTTTCCTTTATTGCTTTAGGTTTTTTTTCATTTCTCACATAATGAAAATGGCTAGATAATTGGAATTCTTGTCCTCTGGGTCTTCAGTTTTAATGCTGCATTTTATCCACTGAAAGGTTTTAGTGGATGTTTAAGGAGAAGATTTAGTGCTAATTTCTAATATGTGTATGTAGAATAAGCAAATACACACACTCTCACTTCCTTTACCTATAAAGGGAGGTCTGCTCTACCCTGGTATTGAAATTGATCCATGCAGTTGAGTTTAAATCAGCTGGGCTGACTGAGCTTTAGCCTTTCTTTTGTAAGTGTGGAAGGAGAGAGAAGCTTTTTTAAAAAAACCAGGCCATTCAATTTAAAAGACTGTGCTGGATGTCTGAAATATTATTGGCAAAATTAATTCCTGGTCTGGAAAGCGAAGGCAAAAAAATAGTTAAAATACCTCATTTCTGGCATATTTTAAGTGCAAAAGAATAGCTACCAGAATATGCACTTAACTCTACATTTAAGTAAAAGAGCAATAATGTACCTTTTAGCTGAAGGACTTACTGAAAATGATTTTCATAACACAAGCAGCTGGACAAGGTGTATTTATCCCAAATACTATGGATCTCAGGGTCTACTTTTAGTTAGTAGAATTCTAAATTTTTTTGGGGGAAAGAAAAAGGCACAGAAATGCTTAGAGCCTCATGAAGTGAGTATTGAAGGAAGTTTCCCTCACGCACTTCTTAATTTCCCTGCAATCTACCTGATGCAGTAATTGAAGCCTCAAGGCCAGCAGCTAAATTGGCTTTAACAATTCCTCTGGATCCAACAGGTAATGCGCATCTCTGCCAAAACCGGGGAAGGGATCTCGGATATGTGGGATAAAATGACTGAGTTCCGTGACCTCATGCTCTCGAGTGGCGAGCTGGTTGCCAAACGACGCAAACAGCAGAAAGTGTGGATGTGGAACCTCATCCAAGAAAACATGCTGGAGCATTTCCGGAGTCACTTGGCAGTCAAGGATAAAATCCCACTTCTGGAAGAAAAAGTTCTTAGTGGAGTCTTGTCTCCTGGACTGGCAGCTGACCTGCTGCTGAAGGCATTCAAAGATGGTCTCTAAGCATTGTTTTCTACTCTGTTCTTGCTATGTGCTGTGTGTAAACATGAGCATTAAATACGCTTTTTCTACGTGTGGATTCATATGTTTTACTGCAGCAGGCATGAATAGAGTACCTATCCAGTACTCTGGAAGAGAATTCTGTTGGATTCTGTGTATGCAGCGATCAGGACAAATCCAAACACTCCGAGATTACTACACCCTATATTGGAGAAAAGTACATTTCCAAATCTTCTATTTGTACATGCCATAGATCTGTTGATGAAAACTGGTTGCCCGTGTAAAATGGTTGGTTTGGGGAGGGTGGGAGAGTGAGGTGTGTGGTGGTGCAGGGTTTGATTCTGGTTGTGGGGTCATCTCAGAGCAGTTGACACTGCAGCTTTCCATTCTAACACAGCAGCAGCTGTTGCCAGAATGGATTGCATTTTCTTTCCTCACCTTGAGTGACAGCAAGAACATTGGACTGCCTGACAGCATCAGACCACAGCCTTAGTTTTAAATAAATAGTGTGCATATAAATAGAACATAGTGGTGTTTGGTCCCTCTTTGGATGCTGCAGTTAGTTATTATACACTGTACAGTAGGAGAAGGGAATTTTAACCATCCCAGTTTCAAAATAGATGTTTTATTAAAAAGCAAAATTCAGTTAAGACTTTTTTTTACGTGCAGACATCAGATGGAACAAATGTTACCCACGATGTTTTAATAGCAAACGTCTTTATACTAGAATAATTTATCTCTAAAAATAGTGGTTTGTGGTTTTCTGATCTGGCTTATGTTTTTTGGATTCAAACAAAATGGCCAGTTGTGTTTGGCATTTTTTCTTTATCTCTTGCAGAAGACAGGACTGCTTCCAACCAAAAGCACTTTTATTTTTTATCTTCCCATGAAAAAAACAGGGAGGAAACATTTTCCTGATCTGTGATCTAGAAAGCAGAGCTCATCTGGTACCCACTAAATGGGAATGATAAAGTGGAGAAGTACTGATTTTTGGAGACTTGACAGTAAAACCAGTAAAATAAGAGAATTTGTGAGCCTATTGGTGCTTAGATGAATTAATTTTTAAAGAAATATATTGGAAGTGATGATTTTCACAGTTTTGGTTTTCTGGACATGTATGTAAAAGGTATGGTGACTTTAGCTCAGTTTCATCTGTTTGGCTTCTGGCAACCCAATTCCAGTATAGCATTGAATTTGGTTACTTAAATCCTCTTTTTACCTTTGTGGTGTGTGTTTGGGTTTTTTTCCCTTCAATATATTTTTTCTTCTTCTTTCCCCTTATCCCAGTTATTATATTTTGTTGCCAAATTTTCCTGCTAGGCTCTGTTTGAAGTGAAATTCTACGGAAGGGCATTGTGGTGTTTTGGGGGCCATACAGCTGAGGCATTTCTTAGTTAAGACATTTTGCACTGGGATAGCTGGTATTAGTGGTTTCCACTGCATAAATTGTCAGAACTTCTCTGAGCTCTGACCACTTATTCTTGTTTCTTAATCGGTACGTTGGGATTGCTGCCATCAATCAACAGAGAAGCAGCTGAAGGGATGTGTGGAGTGGAATGTATGGAGAAGCACAGTGACTTGGTTATGACCATACCGAGTTGTGAGAGAAATGGCAGTGCTTACAGGTTCTTTTTTATTTAAACAGCCTCTATTGAATATGACAGAGAGCGCCCCAAACCAAAAGCAATGTCTTGTGTCCTTTGTGTCCTTTCAGCTTTAAATGTTGACTGTATTTTATGGTACCTTGTAGAAGAAATGACAGTCAGGTGGGAAATGAATTAACGAGAGCAGCAGCATTTTAACCGGTGAGTTCTCAACTTTTTGATAGTCCATTTGTTTCAGGTGGCAGTTTTTGAGGCGACCTCATTTGTGTTTATCTGTTAGATCAAACCTTTATTATGGTCATTACTTTGTCTTCTGTCAGGGAGAGCTGTTTTCCTTGTCTGTTATACATGAGCTGCCAAGCAAGTAACCTAGAACCTGCAGCTTTGTTTAAATGACAACTGCTCAGGCAGAATATGTTTTGCAGCTTCTTTGGTATTTGTTTTCTGGATGCAGATCTGCTGATCCACTCAAGCCATGGGCTATCATTATTTTCTCATTTTGTTGCTTCTTTTATAGTACTGTTAATTTACAAATGAACTCTTAGCAGAAGTGCAGTGGCTTAAGCTGGTTCTTTGAACTGCATTTTCCTCTTGAAGCAGAGCATTAAATGAAAATCAGATTTGCCTTCTTTATGTGTTCAGTTGTGCCTCATACTTGAGTAGATGGAGAAATACCCTTATATTGAAAAGGGTCTTTGGAAATGAAATGGTAAATGAGGGTACCTGCTTTGTTTTTCAGTGATTCCCTGCCAAGCTGAAAAGCTGTACTGTGCAAACTGTGAACTGAGCCTTCCATGTGAGAATTAAGTAGGTTGTTTTATGGCCTGTAAAACTTTGCTGTGATGTGTTTTGGAGTCAACTGCTGTTCAATTAATTGTGCAGTTTTGTTCATGTTCTCATAGGCTGGGCAGATGCATTTTCTTCAGAAGGACTGCAGAGCTTCAGCTGGTAGGCTACAACTCAGTAAACAATCCAGTATGTCCCAAGATAGGGAAGAACATTTCCAGCTTATCATTTTTAGCTCTGTGGGATTAAGTTGGCTAAAACACATTAAAATATTGTTATGCAAGTAAACAGGCTTCTGAAAAAAGATAGTAAACAAATCTGTTGAGTAGGATGTTGACATATTCTTAGTTTCTGGAGTTGTCAGGCTGCTCTCATGTTAACACTTAAACCCACAGCTATAGCAGAATAGTATGGGAAAATATATACTATAAGTATATATATAAGTTATATATAAGTATAACTTCATGGGAAGACAATAGCAAGATGAGGTTTGTAGCTGGAAGTATGACAAACTGTTAGACAAATGAGTATGGGAGGTAAGGAATAAACTCTTCAAATATACAAACTTGTTTCCTACAAAGCCTTGCAGTTGTCTGTAAGTGTGAAACTTTTCCCCAGGTCCCTGTGTAATAGATGTTGCTGGTGTTTCACAGCTGGAGAAAACAAGTGTGGTGAGATCAAGTGATTTACCCAGGACTCTGAAACAGGTCAGAGAGCGTAAGGGTTACAGTTCAGTAATCTTTACTCTGAGCCCCACGTATATTTACAGCCACGTTACTTAAGGTTGAAAAAATGCTCTTAGCAAGTTCATGTTTTTAGTGTGACTTATTCCCTTCATATCTAATCTCTCTGTTTTCAGTGACAGGACCCAGTGACCCCTTCTTGACTACTGTTCTGTTGTAATGTCCTGCTTTAAGTAATAAAAAACTTTTCTTTGATATCTAATCTGCCCTCGCCTTCTGTAAATGCATTACTTCCTGTTGTGCATGCTGCTTCAAGCCTTAATGTTCTCCTCACATATATTGCTTTTTTGTGAAATCTGCAATGTGTTGGCTATTTGAGATTTTTGGGAATGGGAGTTGAGTGAAGCTAAAGAATACAAAGGAAATGTTGGTATGCTTTATTTTTTTTTTTTAACTGTATGCAGTCCCCTTCCTAAAGTTTTCTTTCTTAATGTGGCAAGATTCAATTACTGACTTGCTCTGTACTGGTGCAAACACGCTTACATCCCTTTATTTTCCTTTCTCAGAGTGCTATATTGCTCCCACTTGGATGTACAGTCCATAAGTAACATACTCTGTGAATTAAAATGAGAGAAACACTTTCACAGACCTTACTGCTTCTGCAACTATTCCTGCTGAACTATTCTGAAACATTTATAATTTGATGAATGATTGAACAAAAGTTGATAATTTAAGGAAAAATTAATGTGTTCCCCTGAAACTTAAGATTTGGACGATCATCAGTGCACAGACTGACTAGCAACAGGATTCCTCTTCCGAAAACCAGTTCAGCTACTCTGCAGTCATATTCCTTACAGTTTATTTAAAAGTAACCCACCCACCCCATAATGGAACATTAACAGCATTTTTTAATTGAGAATACCAATTTCAAATTAAAAACTCATAAGCAATTAGAGTACATACTTAGAATGGAAGGATGACAGACATACTGTGTTCCCTGCTGTCGTACTAAGGTGTGGTTTAGATGGTGAACAAGGAAGGAAAAGAGGAGCTGACATTCATGACAGTGTATGAAGAAGGTACATTATGGAGCAGCAAGAAGAATGCCTATTTTTTTTCTATTTTTTCCTCCCATGGGAGAAAAGAATTATCTTGAATAATTCATTGTGAAGCCACAGAAACTGTGTGGCCCACAGTGTTTGCTGTGTGAGGCTTACGAAAATTGTAAATTCAATTCCCTTTCCTATCCTTTTGGATTTGTATGTTGCAAGGGACCATGGGACACTTGTCCTTTGGCACTAGGTGGGTTTGTTTGTAATTGTGCTCTAAATGGGGAATTGTTAGAAGTTCTTGTAGTTTGAGTAAATGATTGTTACTTGTAACAAGTTAAAAGCTTCACCTTTCAGAATGCATGATAAGATTCCTGTATTTTTCCTTAAAATATTATGGCAAAGTGAGTTCCTGCTCTGTGTTGTTTATTACGTCTTCATTTCCTCTTACATCTCTTCCACTGGGGGAGTAGCCTAGAAAAGCTTTAGTAATGCACCTTTTAACATGACTCAAATATTCATGAAGTTAATCAGGGACTGACAACACTTTTGCTTTGTTTCTTCAATTGAAAGTGACTACTACAAACTAAAGATTACAACCTATGAGAACCCAAAGGCTATTTTACAGCTTCAGAGGCCTGGGCTGACCTGCCCTGTGCAGGCTGCAATGGCTGGGGATGCAGAATGTATGTCTAATGAGAAGATGCTGCGCGGGCCGTGTGGCTCGGAGCGCTACACACTCACACTGCTAAAGGTTTTCTCCTGGCCCTGAATGCGTGATCCTGTTTGTAGTTCTCTAATTGCAACCAGCAGAAGACAAGAGGGATGTTGGTTTTCGTGACTTGTTGCTTAGCAGCGTTGATCAACAAAAGTACAACCTTTTCTTTTCCTGTAACCTCGGTGAACCCGGGCTCGGACGGAGCTCACCAGCAGAGAACAAGGGTTTCTGAAGTCGTGTGAAACTCCTGTGCTGTGCCTTGTTAGCAGCGTCTGAGGGAAACCGTCTCTTCTTGACCTCTAGGTTACCTTTGCCCCTTACTCCTCTTTCTCTCTCTTATCAAATCTTAGAAGAAAGCAGACACCGTCGTAGGAAGATGTGGAGGATGGGAAATACAGAGACAAGTCAAATATGCTAAGATGTATCCTGCCTCTTTTCAGGAAAAGGAGCTGAGCTGGTTCCCAGGCTGTGATGTCAGATCCTCCTCTCATGGAAGGAGAAGCAGACTTCAGCTGTCACAGTAAGGTCTATTCTTATTTAGAGAAGCTTTCCTAGTATTTGGAAGTAGGCAAAATAATCCATAGAGGAAAGGGAAATTAGGGCACTAAGAATTTCCTTGTTTACATCTTTTAGAAGGGATTTCACAAACTGAACTAGAAGGGGTATTGAACATGTTTGAAAATGATTAAGAATCTGCACTGGATGTGTGCCTTTATCTGAACAAATCTGGTGAAGCCTGTAAAATAAGTGCAAGGAGTAAGTTGCTTGTTTCACCTTAACTCTAAACTGTAAATTGTTGGTCTGACTGGACAAAGGCTCTTTAGTGACACCAGAAGCTGCAGCAATTAATGTGCCTTACAACATCAGAAGCTTAGACTAGGAGCTTTTACTGTTGCTCAGATGCTTGTCTTTTAGTCCTAGATCTGAGTAAGAAACAGCTGATTATTTTGTATACTTTTTCTGTTGGAAATGTTATCCTGAGTCGCCTGTACATTTGTGGACATTAGGTAGAAAATAATGCCTTGTCAGTCTGCTGGTTTTTTCCTTTCCCCCCGTCATCTCCACCACTGACTTCTCTATTCATTGGTAGCTTTTCAGAGCACTACAGGTCGACGTATTGAAAAGTCAGCATGTGTTTCACAAGCCTGTTATGCTCTGGTGTCCCTCCTCTTTTGAAGTTTAAAGAGAAACTCTGCTGTTCAGCTATCCCAATCTTGTAAAATTTGTGGAGAGGACAAATACATACTCATTCCAGAACAGGCATCTGCATAAGAAACTGGCTTCTGCCCTACATGCCATGTCAAAAGCATGGCAAGTGCATGGCATCTGGCAGAGTTCAATCAAGTAAAATAATCAGCAAATGGGAATGTAAATTATTTTGCAAATATTGTTCTTTTTTTAATATTGCGTGAATCTTAACAAAATTATCTACTTGGAAATCCTGACTGCTATCTGAGGCTGAGAGGAATGACTTTTTTTGTCCTTGATTGCTGAACAGAGCATATTGTGTTCACCCAAACAGATTTCTTTATTCTGAGCTGTGAGTATGATTCGTCTGTCTTCACTGAAGAGCAGCTGCTAATATCTGATATCTGCAGGACTCAAAACAAGTGGCTGAAGCTGTGTTCTTAACTACTGATTTACAGGAGAAGTAGAGAACTCTGGTCAAGATCAATAATCTTTCAAAAACAGTTTCAGTAAAAGTAAAAAAACCTTTTTTGTTGTTTATGAGTGCTATGATGCAGCACTTAGAACCTGACTGGTTATTTCTGCATGCAGTGGCAATAGAAACTGATTAGATTTGAAAATTAATGTTTCAGACTTCAGTTCAAATATTGTTATCCTTCACTTTTCCTTTTCACTGTGCATTAGAATGCGACCTTCTTAGAAATGAAAACGTCTTTAATGTGGGACTCTTTAGTACTGTCATTTCCACAACAATGGAGCAGACCATGGCCACGGTACAGCACCAGTACAACTAAAACTCACTGAATGCTTTATTTCTGTACTGACATTAGGCAGTTATTTTGAATTATGATGTATTGAAAGTCCCAGTTTCATGTCTTGCATGATGCACGTGGCTTTCAGTTTAGCCGGAGACACTGCTCCAGACACTCATTTTCACCACACGCAATTCCTTCCACGTTAGAAACGCTGCTGATTCTCCACACCCTGGGGTCAGGAGAGGTCAGCGTTGGAGCATGTGCCTACACGTGACGGAATAATGTCCTAGAATAAAGGCTGCCTGAGGTTTGTCCTGCTAGGAGGGTCAGTTTTCCATTTTTGGGGTGGTAAACGTCATATGCACCGAGACAGGAAATTTCAGAGGGAAACTGGGATAATTAAAATAATCTTGTTTGGCCCATTGCCAATTCTTTCATCTCAGAAAACATTGCTGTGGAGACAGGCACAGATCCTGTAAATTAGTCTAGTCTGAACTGCTGTCGTCTAACATTTTTGAACACTGAACCTTAACGAACATCCGAAATGCAAGGGTATTTCTGTGGGACAGTTTGAATACTTTTGGTTTCATAATTTTTTTTTCTTTATTGGCTGTTCCTTGAGATTAAGGCTAGACTAAGTGGATCTTCAGGTTAGTGTGGTGTCTCCTCATGTAGATTGCATCACAAAACCACTCCAGAAGAAGATGTTTTCATGACCAAGACTTGTATAAATTATGAAGAAAAAAAAAATTTGCCTGGAAAAGGTGAAATAGAGATTTAAATTTTGCACAAGCTGGATAGAATTAAAGCTACTCTTGTTTCTCATTTTCTAAATCTAGAAGCCATAACATTTTCTCCTCCTGTGCTTAATCTGGAGTGTTTGTAATAAACCACCTTGTCTGCATGCCAAGAGATTGCCGCAGAGAGAAACAAACTGCTGCTGATGACAGAGGTAAATCTTGTTATTCTGAAAATGATTCCTCAGGCAGCTTCTCAGTAACTTTGTTTTCCAGATGATTCCTGATGAATCAGTGGCAGCGGCTCCCAGAGGAAACAGTTGCTCAGAGGGTTTTGCTGTGGTGACGCTGGTGTAAGGGCAGGGAGTGTGCCTGGGAGCCTGGCAGCTGGCTGGGAGCATCCACGAGCCAGTCCATAGGTCTCATTCCATACATCCCCTCAGCAGTACTTATGGAGAGCCCTTAGATGGTGCTGTATGGCAGCGCTCGGCCCTTCGGCACCTCCGCTGCCTTAGGGATGCCTGTGCCCAACCTCAGGGCTAAAATTTGGCTATAGTTCAGTCTAAAGAAGGTGAAAAAGCAGTCTCTGGGCTGTTAATTAGGATGAGTAAATGAAATCTGTCAGTAGATACATATTAAATTTTAAATTCAAACATGGATTTCAACGGCTGCTGTAATTTAATTCTTATAAACTTGAATCATGTCATACTTGAACATCCATGCCAGATGTATTGCTCTCTGTCTGTAAAACAAAAGGCTTTTAAATAATAGTTAAGGAGTTTTTGAGGGCATTTAAGGATCATCCTGATGGAAGAATAGTGTTCACCCTGGGAACTTCCTCACGTAAACATGGGTGTGGTGGTGTGGCTTTCAGGTTAAATCTTCCAGGCTGTGAAACTCACTCCATTTGTGAAGGATTAGAGATGCAGATTTAGGAATTTGAGTTGTGCTGTCAATTACAAAGGAATTGAAATGGAATTTCCTCTAGCAGGATGTGTTTCAAGCCACAAAGTAAATTTTATTTGGAAACTGTTGGTTAAATTATTAAAGAGAGCTATTGGACAACTCTCAAATACTGATGGTATCTTTTGTAACAGCACAGGAGAGAAGTGAGGTGTTGAAAACAAATTGATCTCTGCCCATTGGATAAGAGTTACGTGACTGGATTTTTTCTAACTTAGGTATATAGCCTTCCTATAGTTTTACTGCGTGCTTATGCACGTTCCTGTATTTTGTAAGTGTTTTCCACCTGTTCCTGCAACTTGAGGGGGTTAAGCCTGGGAATATTCTGCCAAAGCAAATGAAATATGCACATGAAATAGTTCATGTTTTCAGAATGACTTCATTTAGTCATGACTTTTATTTATTTAGAGAGAGCGAGAAAGAGCTGGTGTTGTTACAGTCTCTGCTCTCTCTGCCCTATTTTTTTTAATCTCTGAAACTTCCTATAACCCAACAATTTTTTTTGACATTTGAAATGTCCCAGGCTGCATAAACCGAGTATCCTCTGTTCCTCTCATCCCAGTAATTCTCATCCTGTGGTCCCTGCATGCTGTTATTTTAGGTGTCTCCTTTGCCATTATGTGGGTTGTTAACATTACCCTGAATTCTGCTGCCATGTAGGTGGGACCAAGGCCTAAGATTTTCGTTCTTGTGAGTTGAGAAAGAAACTCCAGCTTGAAAACACGGACAAGTTAAATGTTACTGGGTGGTGATTTGTAGCCTAAAGCTGGTGGCTATAAATTCTCACCTGTGAAAAGAGAATCTTGTAGCTCTGCACAATATGTTCTTCCAGCTGCAGCTGCATTTCTGCTCTGTTAATATCCTTAAGCAGCTGCAGCAGCGTGTCACACTGATCTGGCATTTTGCATCACCAAAGCTCTGCTCAAATATTTGAGCTTAGTAAGGCACTCCACTGAGCTGAGAGGGAGGCGAGTGTCGCTACGACTTTACAGAAAAAGAAACAGTACCTGGGAGGTTAAAGCAACTTTCCCTCACCATGCAGCAAGTCAATGGTGGAGCTGGAATTACAGCTCAGGAGGTTCCTGGCTCGTGCTACACCACGCTGTGGAGAAAGGTCATTTCCCAAAATAGTGCAGAAGGTTTGTTATTGATAATAGGGCAACAAAGGGCTCTAGATGTATTAATAGGTCACTGTGTGCTGCCCTTAGTAATATGTAATTTAACAACCTTGCAAAATGGGCTGCATCATATTTTTCTGCAGCAATATCACTTCCACAGTTAGTTTTGTCTGCTATACTCTGGATAGGTATTTTTGTTTTGGCTTTTCTAACACAGTTTTATTTAAAGTAAATAGGGACATTTACTAAGTAGGCATGAAAAGCCTCCTGGTTAGCAGCCACATTAAACTGCAATATCCAGCTCACCTTTCAGGTCAGCACAGCTCCTCTGCCACTTGGAAGCCACTGATCAGAGCTCTGTCTGCCTGAGGAGAACACAGAGGTGACGGAGGATTTTGGTGGCGATCATACCTGGCAGTGCAGGAGCTGAGCTGCAAGGATGGGAGCCCACAGAGCTGCCAGGTTTGGTGATGGCCTTAGGCCTCCCAGGGATGAAGGCAAACCCCATTCCCACCCAGTGGGACAGGGTAGAGGGTGCTGATACTTGTGAGGGGGTTTTCATTGAAATTTGGTCCCAGCTGTTCCTCAAATGACCTTGGGGTATTTGGTAGCTATTGTTGGATCTTGCAGATTTTTATTTCAATCTGCCCTTTATAAAATGCTGTTGATCCCCTTTGAACTGTTTTATTTCAGCAGTGTACTTACTCTGAAGGATTTTGTTTCTTCTCAAAATGAATTATTTGACCTGCCAGGTTATTCAGCAAATTCAAAAGTACTGAGTATGAAACAAGTTATTTTTATCGCCAAGCATGCAGATCTATGCATCTGCAATTGAAAGAAGAACAAAATGGTGTTTTGCCTTAGCCAAGTCTGAAGAATTGCAGTGAACAACGGTGGGAAGAATGACATTCACAAAGCAAATTTATTCAGCCTCATTATGGTTTGAGTTTGGGTGAAGAGTCTCTAACAGGGAACACCAGGGGAGGAAATGTGGAAGCCAAAATGCGTAAGGAAAGTTAAGCAGAGCACGTATAGCAGACAGAGATGGCAAGGGTGCTGTTCTCTCATCTTCATTTCTGTGGCTGCATGTATTTGAATTAACAAAGCAATGGGAGCTTCATGTGCTGCATTTGCTTTTTAATGCTTGTTGGTTGAAGTAATTGGATCTATTGTTGTGGGCACTGGGAATGCCAGCTTGGCTCTTACGGTTGCTGACTTGTGAACGTGACCTTCTGGAGGTCAAAACACTGGAGAGCTTGCTCTGTTTGATTCTCAGAGGTACCAGTCGTAGCAGTTACTGCTTTGAAAAAGCAATGTAGATGTTCCCTGCCTTTATCTAATTTGTTTGTACTGAACTGTGGTGTGTTTTTTCTAGTGTTTTGTTTTGGGTTTGTTTTACTAAATCATCTCTTTAACTATCTTCTAGTGAATTCAGAGTTTTTGAAGTTTGGTTGCCTTTTTTTTTTCCCCCCTTTGTGTGTGTTTTGGTTTGGTTTTCTTCAACCACAGTTGAGTTTTCACAACTGAAAGTAGTTGATCAGAGATTGAATTGTAAATGTTAGTGGTTTTTAGTGATGTTTGGCACTTGACTGGCCGTCCTGCTTTCATTCTTCTTGATGATCAAGTCAGCCAAACAGTCCCACGTAGGAAAAACAGGATACTTTCAGGGAGAGACAAAAAACCCCCTCTTGTGATTGATGCCAAATGATAATGGATACATAATTTCAGCATTGACTACATCTGCCTTCCCTGCTAGGGAACTCAAGACCTGAGTAAAACATCCTATAAAAAAAGAGACAAATGATCTCTCTAAAGAGTGTTTCAGTTCATGCTCCTGGTCTGGGCAGTGCAAAGCTTGAGTCCTTGTGGCAGAAAGGGAGGTTTCAAGGTCTGTGTGGTTTGTATTTTCTGGCATCAGATGGCTTTGTGGTTCTTTGTGGTATGAATCCTTTCCTGGAGCTCGGGGAGTTGCTGTCAGCCCTCAACTTTCCCCATACAAACCTGTCAAAATATACAGGATTAAAGCACCAAGCACGGAATGAAACAACCCATAGATTTTGTGGCAAAGCAATCATGGCACTGGTGATCAGATTGCCTACCATAAAATTCCTGGATGGTTCACATGGGGATAGTTGTGCTTCTTCAGAATCTCTATTTCTCCCTAAAAGCTCACCGGGATATAACTATCATGTTGCCCCTATCAAAGATTCTGTTTTAGCTGGTTTGAATATGGTTTTTGCCAGTCTTTAGCCTTCTTGCACCACACTGCTCCTTAAAAATGCTCACATTACCAGCTGAAATCTGCATCTGCTATAGGGATCCTGTTTGGGATCTGTGGGTTGGCTTACTCTCTCTAGGTAATGGTGTTGTTTTTCTGGAGTTAAGAGAGTTTAGACCTCCTTAAAACTGAACTCCTGCTTGCAACAGATTTGAGTATTTTTATGTCTTGCTAGAGTGCCTTTTTTTTTTTTTGGTGCTGCTCTGTGGCTTGATCGGGGCAAGCAGCACACTGTATATCTGCCTGCACTTGTTTGGAATTGATGCTGTGCCCTGGGTGTTGTGCTCAGATTTACAGCTGAGGTAAAAAGAACAACCACTTGTTATCATCTTTTTTTTTCCCCCTCCTCAATGTGTCAAACTCCTCCATGGCCCTTTGGAAGCATATTGGGCTGCTCAGAACCAGGGAAAACGTGCTAAACAAAGTGGTGAGCAGAGTCCTAAATCAATTGTCTCAGGTCTCATTTCCTTCAGGGTTCTGCATTTCTGACTCTTTTTGGCAAGGGTTTTTTCACTGCTTTGCAACAGGCAAGAACTACTAAGGATATAAAATGTTTTGTAGCTGGAGAAGAAGTAGGGCTGGGAAAATTAGGAGTCCCAGCTGTTGTGTAAATAGCTTTAAGGGCATAACTTTTTTGAAGCGGCCTGTTTGTATTTAAGTCGTTCAAGGCATTGCTCTTAGTCAGGAAACCTGTTTTCTGTAGCCCAGATTAAAATGCATTTGGATCATCCCACACACACTTTATTTTTTTGCCTTGATATCTTTTGTTTATGTGGTATGGCCTTGCTAAAACTGTCCATCCCTCAAAGCTTCCTTCTGCTCGTACTTTTAGATTCTTACAAAGGTGTATTGTATAATTCACACAGTGAATTGTATTGTGTATTGTTCTCCTTTTCCTTATTTCTCTCTGTAGATGGAAAGCTGCTAGGGCTGGCGTGAAATCCATGCTACCTTTAGTTACTAAGGGCGAAGTCCCACTTTTGCAAAGCACTTTTCTTTCATTTCGTTCCACTCTGTATCTTTGCATCTCTGTCTTCTGACTTGTTTGGCAAAAGCTGACAGGCCCCTCTCCAGCCTGAGAGGGCAGTGCTGGCAGAGGTACCTCACAGGTGCAGCTTCTTCACCAGGGAAAATGAAATTTTTAGCTGGAGTTAGAAAATTATCCACACTAGAGTCCCTTGCCCAAAATCCTGGCTGTTTCTCTTCAAGAGATACTGAGTTTGTATCATGCATCTGACTGGCTGGTGCCTCAGTATAGAGCATTTATAGATATGTATAAATAAAATCAATCTCCCTCTACAAACTGTCAAATTGTATTTCTCAAAAGCTGAGGAATCTGCAGTCCATTAAATCTGGAGGTAATGAATGAGCCCAGCTCTCTAGAAAGAGTACCTTTTGTTCAGAAAGACTGGTTTGTTTTAATCTGGCTGCTGACATGAGTTGTCTGCAATTTCTTCCTGCAGCAAAAAATGAAAATATTGGTTTTGATGTGTTAAAAAAGTTGCTGCACTGTGGTATTTAGTGTAATTATGTCAATTCATGTTTGGAGTTAAAGAGATCCTAAATAGTTGAGGGGGTATATTGTATGAGCACAGACAAACTAAGATGTGCAGGCAGGGGATGAGGAAGGATAATTACTTAAAGAAGGTGTTCCTATTCTGACATTATTTGTGCAAGGGAGAGGGTAGATCATTGGCAGCAGGTGCCCTGAGCAGTTGGTATGGCTGGCTGCTGTTCACCTTTTCAGGATGTGGGTTTGAATTACAGTGTTCTGTTTGATCATTATCAGGAAAAGAGAACCACATTTTGAACTGAAGTACCCAGAGGTTAACTTCCATGCCTTATAAATTAGTCAAAAACCAGTTGCTTGTCTTCATGGCCAGCCTATGAGACATGAAGGATGCATTACCCATTTCCTAGTTAAGCCGCATTAATCTGTTTTCTGACACCTCTCATATCCAAAATAACATGCAGGTTCTGTCAGGGCACAGCCATGTTGAGGCTTGCTGGTGAGAAAGGGTTGGTTTCGGGACCTTCCTACAGGTCTTTGATTAGAGTCTCAAACTCCTGCCTCTCCATTCCTGGAGAGTTTTTTTGCCCGTCTCAGGTCCTCCCTGTAATGAGCTGATGACTGGACTGGCTTTGCCACATGCTTGATTTTCCATTAGCAAGAGAAACTGCTAATTGCCAAGAACCCCACAAGATATACTGGGCTGGGCCCAACAGATGGATGGTGTGAGGACAGGCTGCTGTCTTCTCTTGCCTCTGCCCAGTGTCCAGATTGCCTGCTGGAGCTGAAGAGGGTGGCACTTTCCCCCTGCACTTAGCAGCAGTCTCAGTCTGTGGCTGGAAGGTTTCCCTGTGTTCACTCACCTTCCTGGGAGATCTTTCAAAGACCTTTGAAAGAGGTGGGAGGGTATCTCTCCTTGAGGGTAGCTTCTTTCTGGCTGTCCTCTTTATAGCCAGGAAGGAAAGGGTAAACAAGAATACCATCAGAATTCAAGTTGAATGGATCCTTGGGATGGTGTAAAAGATGTCAGATTTCACTTGGCTTGACTGACAGTATTAATTGTGTTCTTGGGTGTTGGTGATGCCATGATGATTTTTTTGCCTTTTCCTTTTTATACCTTTTATATACACTTTTATGTATCCTCAGTCCTTTTAGCATGCATACTTGTAATTCCTTAAGCCACATAATTTAGTATAATCCTAATACTCCTTTAAGCCAGGAAACCAAACATCCTGGAGGCCTCGCAGCTGGAGGCCAGAAAGCCCTATGCTATCCTGGGAAACCAAGGTCTTCCCTAGAACACATCCTGTAAACTAAGATAGGCCCATCCAGGGGGTGGATTCCTTGGGATGGGGGAATATCACCCTATTCATTTAAGCCTCTCACTGGGGAGTCTTTGATAGATATGCTAATTTGCAAGGTAAATAAATTGTACACACAATCTATCATGTGTGCACTTTGGTGCATTCCACCTGGACATAGTGGTGCACCTTTAAGGATCCTTAAATAAATACTGAGGTAAAAACCCCTTTTCCCTTAACCGTGTTTGGCTCTTAATTTTAAGACCAGGAGAAGGCAACATTGGAAGTGCTTTTTCCCTTTTTTTGTTTACAGGAAAGAAGTCTTCAGAAAGTCCCTTGCAGAAGGCTTGTGATGAGATGATGTGAGGGACTTGGCAGTCTTACATTGGAAGCAAGATAACTGATCTGAGTTTGGTGTGACACTGCAACTTGTTACAACAAGCAGTCCACCCTCTGCAAGACTAGAGGAAGAGGAGATCAGGTATGTGCAATTCTGCTGGGGTGGAAGTTCTCTGGCTTTCAGCGTTTGCACAGTAAATTCAGTGTCAACATACGTACAGACAGCAAATCTCAGAGGAGTCAGAGGTGAATGGCCTGGCTTTTTCGAGGTTACTAGAAAGAGCTGCAGAGCGAAGGGATTTCTTCTGAGTTTTTGGCCTGTCAGGAATTGGCAGATGACTGGGGAGGAGGTAGTCCCTGGTCATTTGGCAGTGCCAAGAGCAAGCTTTGAACCATGCAAGCTTCTGGCAGGTTAGGAAACATTCCCACTAGACATTTCAGAGTCCTGGCCTCTTGGCTGCCAGTGACAGTTTTTGGGTGATCTTTTTTATTTATATCTGGTCACTACCTCAGTTCCTCTCTTAGACTAGCCCAGGATACTAAAGAAGCTCAATGGGAAACAGATTTTCAGAACAGTACAAAACCATACCTCATCCCTTTTCTTTTGGCTCTCTAAATGTGGAGGATTTTTGAAGTCTCTACCACCAAATAAGAGCCTGGATCTTGACAAGCTATTGATTAGGTGACAGAAAATACTAATGACAACACTCATGTGACTTGGGCTGCCAGTGGCAAACACAAAAGCTGAGGAACTGGCTATTAAAATGACAATCAAAAATCCTGATGGAAAATGTCTAGTTTCTAAAGAATGCTGGGGAAAAAACTCTCTGTGTACAGGATTTTGAGAACCAGAACCAAAGACAGTCTGTCAGAACATGGCCAGTAGCCAGTTTGTCAGGAACCACAAAATCTGCTCCACAGTAAATTCCTATGTCTTTTTAAACTTGTCTGACAGCAAAACATTCTGCTGGAAGAAACCTCTGAGCAATCCCAGTTCATGGACTTTAATTTTTTAATTCTGCTTTCTTCTGAAGTTTAGTCAATAGCATTTACCCTGAGAGCAGGATACTGGCTGGAAATGAGAAATGGAATGGCTGATCTAGCAGGGTTAAAACCCTTTTACCACCCATGGAAGTGAACTGGGAGCAGAATGAGCTTTTCATGAAAGGCCCTAGAGGAGGGTAACAGCGATGTTCACAAATGTGAAGTGGTTGTAAAGCAGAGCTGCTCAGCCACATTAGAGCAGGTGCTTGGGAGAGCTTTAGGTGGTGGTACACGCACAGGAACCTTTTGCAGTGCACGTGGCATTTTTTTCCTGCTAAAATTGACTGTGAATGAATATTAAATATGCAGTTGTTAGCTTTAATAGACTAGCCACAGGAAAGTAACAATGTGAAGATGGGGAAGATTGGCCTGGCTGAATAGGGAGCTTTTGGTGAACTCAGGGAAGAAAAAGAATTTCAGACCTTTGGAAGAAGGGGCAGGCAACTCAGGAAAAGTACGAAGCTGTCATTAGGTCATGTAGAGAGAAAATTAGAAAGGTGAAAGCTCAGCTACCTCTCAACCTGGTCACCTCTGTGAAAGATAATAGAACAGTGTCTTTATTAATTCATTAATAACAGAAGGGGGGGCCTTGGAGGTCTTGTCCAACCTTAATGATTCTATGGTTCTGTGAAATACATTTATCATTAAAATACGATACCCCAACTTTTGTGAAGTGCTTAAATTCACCCTTAATATTTTCCTGGTTTGAGTTGCTGGAGGACTGAAGTTCCTGGCTCTGTCTTAGAGAAATCTGTCACTTTGAGTAGGAATGAAACTTGACTGATGCAATCTTATCACAGTATCGCCATATAAATGGATCTTATTTATTTTTTATTGAAATGTCAACTTAAAAGATGCAGTGCATATTTTTAAATCACACTGCCATTATATTTAGATCTTTTCATTAAGTTCTGGGTATGTAGTCCCATTAAAAATAGGTAGCTAAGTATAAAAACATGAAGTCTTAAGGCTTGCTTACTAAATATTCCGAGTGCAAGTGGGCATTGCTCTGGTAACACCTGTGAATAGAGCTATTCTGGTACATTTAAAAAGTGTCACTGGCATGAGTGACAACCACCAATGTATTCATATTATTTCAGAACCCTGCTGATGGAAGGAGCTTTCCTGCAACTATTTATCTTTACTTACAGTCCCATCCCATTTAAAATGTTTTTCTCAGTTTCAGGAAAGAAAGAGCCAGTGATTTTTATTGCTAAAAGAAGCACTGCTTCTAACTCTGCTGGAATGCAATTGCACACTATGTACTGGAAGTCTAGATACCGGGGAAGTGTTAATCCCTGCAGTCGAGGAATCCCAGACGTGGATAGTTTGTCTTAATTTATTTTGCTGGTTCTAGGCCTGAGCAGGGCCTAGCCCGGGCTCCTGTGGTAATTTGTGGCAACTCGAGGCAGTGAGAGCAAACTGGGAGAAACCTGCTCCTATTCATTGATGCAGTCTTGCACCTATGGCTCCAAAGTCCTGCTGGCCCATGTGTGAGCACCTGAGCCACAGCTTTGACCCTCCCAACTGGCTTCCTGTTCAACCTCTTAAAAAACAAATTCTTTGGCCTGGCATGTGAATGAACGTTCCAGGCCTAAATAGCAGGGAAAGAATCAAGAAAGTATTTGATGCTTTGTTGACCAGCCAGGAAGCCAGGCCTATTTTTGGTTTTGGTCAGTTTAGGCTGTGCTGCAAACATTGGCATGAAGGTCTAGGGGCTCAGCGAGAGAACATTTTTCTCTTCGTTATTTAAACAGGCACATTCCCAGAAAAGTAACAATCCAAAGTTTACACTTGCAGTGAAATGCTGTCTGAGAAGTGCTGGAAAAAGAAAGGTATGTGATAGAAAGTAGAGGTCCGAAAAGCAAAGCAGAGGACAACTAAATGGAAACAGAAGAGGAACTTCTACTACAGAAACTTGAAGTCTTTTTAAATTAACTGTAGCCTAACTTGGAAAAAAATGGAGGGGGAGGGGTTGACACTTTGTTCTAGAGTTGTGCTGTATGTTTATTTTAATCATGATTAAGGGGGAGGGAAATGAAACATTTAAAAAAAAACCAGAACAGAACAAAACAAAGCAAAACCACCTCCGAGCATGGAAAGCCCTTTCCCATTTTAAATAGGGAAATGGGCTGCCACAGGCTGCAAAAATAGTGCCTGACTATCACTTGATGCTCTGTTCTTCTCCTGCACAGTTGTTGGGTTTTTTGGGGGGATGCTTTATTTTTCTTTTTTTTTTTTAACTTAATGAAACATTTCCAATCAATGCATTCCCCTACCCCTGCCACTGCTCAGCTGCAGCTCTAACTTAACTTAAAACCTAACTTTCCCTTTCCCTTTCCTTCCCTTCCACTGCCAGGTTGGCCAAAGACAGGTGTTGTGCACGTGTGGAAGCCCGACAGCTGCATTTCCAATGTATTGCCTGGCACCCAGCCACTGCATGGCTTTCTAGGATATGTTCCCAAGAGCTCTGCAGAGAGCCCAGCAGCCGGGTAAAATCCTGGTCTTTGGTTCAGATGGAACCTGTGAACTCAGCCAAGATGTGCCCCCATCCTTTTTCCAAGCACTCCAGCGGGACACTGAGGCATCGGCTGCCCCACATTCGAGGTTAGCTGTCACTTCAGGGATTTTTTAGTTGCTTCTCAGGGCGTTTCTAAAACTTTGGTGCAAGAGAAGATAGCTTTTTCTTTTGCAGACTCCTTGAGTGCTCTGTGCTGGGCAGATGAGGTACCATTTGCTGCAGCTCCACAGACACCGTGGTGACTGGCAGACTCCAGGCAGGAGTGATTGCCCTGGTGTTTTATTAGCTCCCAGAAAATATATAGCAGGGAAAGAGGCCATGCAGGCTCCAGCACGGTCTGTCTGAGCTCTGACCCCTCGGGCAAGAGGCTACATTGCTTTTACAGCCAGCACTTAACCTTGCTGCTGAGACTTGTCAACAAGGAGGCCAATTAGCAGCAGATAAGATGGTGGATGATATAATGCAGATGTCTGTCTGTTAGGAGCATAACTGATGTATTTTTAACACAACAAGGATCTGAAAACACCGCTCTGCATAAATTATGCCATCCCCTCCACTGTAGAGGAGCACTCTCTACAGTGAAGTGTTACAGAAAATTGTAGGTTTGTTGTTTTGGTTTGGTTTGGCTTTTTCCTCCCATCCCCAAAATTCTCTCTTAAAGCCTTGTTCTGCTGGGCTCATGATGACTTTGGCATGTGTAGGATTGTAAGAAACAACTACTTGAAAAAATGCCAATTTTATTTTTTTTAAACATACACTAAAAATGTGCATAGATTCGGAATGAAAACATTTCTTGTTTTGCTGAAAGGGTCAGTACACAACTGGCACTGATATTGGAATATATCAGAACGTGGATATTGGAATATTATCTGAAAACACAGACTAGGGAAGGCTGAGTTAATTGATTAAAATCGTGCAGGTCTACAAGCATGTTATAGCCACCTGCTGCAAAGGACAGGGGCTCCTTATCAAATCTCAGCATGTCACACTAATACCCCTATTTGGGTGCACACAGGGGTTTTCTGTCAGACCAAAGCTGCAGAGGCTGATTGCAGGCAGTTTATGTTTTGGTTGAGACTGGGCCTGATCTTTTAAGCAAAAGCTTATTATATACGACTCAAGGGCTGGAGCTACTACAAGATTTGCACTTAACTGCTAGCTGATTACTTAGGCTGTCAGGATAATTCACTGAGATAATTCAGCCCCCTCCCAGCTTATTTTAAGTAATTCTGCAGTCTGGTTTTGGTGATTTAGAACTTACTTAAACAATTAAGCTACTTCTGCATAGAATCACAGAATGGTTTGCATTGGAAGGGACCTTAAAGTCATCCAGTTCCAACCCTCTGGCCATGGGCAGGGACACCTTCCACTAGACCAGATTGCTCAGAGTCTCCTCCAGGCTGGCCTTGAACATTTACAGGGATGGGGCATCCACAGCTGCTCTGGGCACGATTGCCTTTTAATTGCTAGGATAACTATTTATGTCTAGTGCAAAAAACTCCACAGAGAGTATCACTGTCTATTTTCTATTACAGATACAGCGTGGGAGGGAAGAGAGAGAGAGAGACGCCACCTCCTCTTGAGAGACACCATGACTTACCAACTCTGTGTCAAAGCTTTTCTTTTAGCTAAGGAGTCATCAGCAGAAGAGGAGCAGTGAATTCCAACACTCAGCCTGTTAACAGCAACGTGTACAAGGTACTGATAAAGGCCCTGAAAATTAGTATCCACATGGCAGTAGAAAAAACTGTAAGAAGGTTTTCAGTTGATTAGACCTTAACACTGCTCTTAACTGAGGGAGAAAGTCTGTCCACATGCATTTAATGTTAACATTCACATATCTGAGGATAACTCTTATCTAATGAACACCCAGATTATTTTCTTTCCTTGGTTAGTGTGTAAGCAGTCTAATTTCCTTTTAGGATGTTGAGTATCTTTTCTTGTTCAGTGGAGTCAGTAGTACCTTTGCTTCTTGGAAATTTGTCTGCTTTTTGGGTTTCCTTCTTTAGTGTCCTCTGTGCATTTTAGTTATTCCAATAATCTCTGACTAAAAACCCAGGTTTTTCTAAAATGTTGATAAAATAAGGACACAATATTTTTACAATTAAATAATTTGATTTTCATGACAATGTTTTAGTGCACCGTGTTCTTTTATTCACTGCTTAGCTCATCTTAAAGGAAGTTTCCGTGAGTTCATTTGGGGTACTTCCAAGCAAGAGCAAGTCCACCAAACTACTGCTTAAGGATCTGATTTTTTTGAAATGCATGACTTAGCAGAGTGCACAGAAGAGGAATTATCCCCCTTGCAGAACTGACCTGGAAGGTTGCTACAAGCACAGAGCCCACAGAGTGAAGTCCTGGAGCTGTCCTAGGGACTTTTTGCTGTATTTCTTCATCAGGAGTGAGAGCCAGAACTTTGCATTTCAAAACTGAAGATTGATATCATTGATACAAGGAAAAGAGGGAAGATGTTATCTTCTTGTCTTGTAGGAGAATCCTTTCCCCCTCCCTCCAAATCAACTCTAAATATATTTAATGTGAAAAAAGAGAGGAAGGAAAACCAAAGAGAAACCAGAATATAGCCAACCTTTTTAATTAGAGTATATTGTACTTCCAAACTGGATACACTAGAAATTGGCAATGCAACATAAGATGCAAAGAAATATACCAGTTACTGTCAAAATGACCCTGTACAGCCTTATAATGCAAAAAGCTTTATACAATACAAATTTTTATTAATGTACACAAACCTTGACAGAATGATATTTGAACATAATACAACAAGTAAAAAAAAAAAAAGAAGAAGAAAGAAAAAAGTGCTGAGAACTTTAACTGAATTACTGAATGGAAAAACACGCTAGCTTTCATTAAAGAATGCATAGTGAAAACCAGTATGAAATTACCTTTATGGTGGGGGGAATTTATCAGAACTGTTGGTCATTAATCAGTAGGGGGAACCTCTGGAGAACATTCCTGTCTTTAGTCTTGAACTGCAAACAAATTATTTTAATATGCAAGAGCTCTGATAAATAGTGTATTCTTTTCTCTTAAAAAAATAAAAGCCTCCTAACACACTTTTCCTTACAGAGAAAACTTTTATAATTTGCCAGAAAGAATGAATTTATCCTTTCCAAAGTGCTAAACAAATTTCCCAGGTACACTAAACGTTGCCAGGTCAGATACTGGTGCAGTGGAACATGGTTGAAACATGTGGCAGTCGTATGCATGCAGCTCATTCTTGGAAGTTCCAGCCCTATTTAAACTGCCATTTGGTTTAGATACAGTGGCCTACTATAATATTCCTACTTCTTCTTCCTCCTGGATAGCTGTACTTTACCTGTAGTTGGTGTGAAAAATAAGCTTTTTGATTTGGGAGTGTTTGGTTTTCTGTGGTGTGGTCAGAGATGCGTGTGCGGAGTGTGTTTTACAGAACTGGTAGAGCTGCTGGATACAGATTACAGATTTCATGCTGTTGAGATAGTAACTATTTTATGCTCTGAGTACTTACCAACACAGTATTTTCTATTTTGTCTGTACTCCCAGGGAGGCGTGACCAGGAGTTCTGATGGAGTAAAACGTGGGGAGCAGGGCCCTGAGTTAGGTAAGTTGTTCACAAAGGTTTACAGAGTTTGGAGCAGATGGGTTTTCTTCACTGCACAGACAGAACCGCCACATGCTCGTTAGAACCAAGACTGTCTGCTGGAATGTAAACAAATGGTGACACTTCTCTGTCCTGTAATTAATAATGCCAAATGATAACCTGCTATGATTTTGGTTATTTCCCCCTTGTAACTAGCTTCCAGTATGTAACAGGAGTGCGCAGATTAGGATGTCCTACCCAGACAGGAAGAATTTGGTCATGACAGTGGAGAATGTTTGGCCATCTCAGTACAAAACAGATGTAGGAATCTTGCAAATAGGTGAAAGTGATGCACGTTTTGCATCCAAAAAGTCTTTCTACACAAGCTTCATTTAAGAACTAATGAAGACTGAGTTACATTTCTAATTGCCCATATGGCTAAGAGCCCTTGTGGACAAGAAATGCCTTCCTGAACTTGGGTCGTTGTTTTCCTGCTGTCATGAACAACGGGTGGTTGGATCCCCCCATCCCACAACAACCTGCAGAGGAAGTTCCTTAGGACAGCACGAGGGTGGATACATAGCATGAAAGATGTGACTCAGGGCACCTCCTACAGTGGCTCGGCCAAGGGACAGGGAGGGGACTGTAGCAAAAGCTAGGTCAGACACTTCTAATAGCTGATAAAAAACAGCCAGATCCAAATCCAAGAGACACCATGGAAAACAATAATTCAGTATGAAGGCATTCCTGTACGTCACATGATCATTTGGAAATGCTTCACATTTTATACTTCCAATTGTAAAACAGAGTGTTTTTAATCCCGATCTTTCTTCCCACATATTAAATTGTCTAAGGAACAGAAATCAATTAACAGTCAGTTAGCTTCTCTTACATTAAGATCACTCTTGGCATTTTGAGATTAACAAAGGTTACACAACCAATCTGCATTTGCTCCTTCCTGCAATAAAGTGCTACATATAACATGTCATTTTAATGACCACGAGTAGGAGCATTAAATAAGTACAAAATTAGCTTCCTAGCAGGACACACTCTATCTGCCATCAACAGAAAGGAATAAAGTATTACTGGTGACATGGAGGGGAATGAGAGGACTGTCAAATTTGCAAGTACAGTTGAAATACTGAGGGTATAAAAGAGAACTGTGTGGTTCCAAAAGCATCTTTTTATAGCTTTATATTTCAAAGAAGTTACTGGTACCTTTTCAAATAAACAGTCTTACTAACTTCAGCCCACAATTAGGTTTTTTTCTTTTTTTTTTTTTTTTTTGCAAGTGAAAAACAAACTAGTGCAAGACTAAAGCACTGTGCAAAACTGCCTTTTTTTTTTTTAGTCTGAGTATTTATACCCAGAATTTATCCATACCCTTTTTTAAATCCCCTTGTTGGATTTTTTTTTTCCACCATAGAATTCTAGTTATACAAGTTGTTCCTGCAAACTAAAAGGTAACCACTGCATAATACAGTATATATATAATATTTATATGCCCTTTTAAAACAAAAGATGTATGCTGCGGTCCGGAGGCAGGTGTTTGTCACACCTGTGCAAGAGCTGAGAATGGGGCCTGCTGTGTGGGTGTGTGGGCTGCACACACTGCTTGTGTGTGTGGACTTACACACACTTTTCATTGTCATGCTCTCATCCTGCAGTGCTGAAAGCAACTTTTTTCCTCATCAGTTCTACCCCAAATCCTCAGACCTTGACAACTGAGTACAAGGCATCAGACAACTAAAGGAAGCTGCAAACAGCACTGAAATTATACACCAGTTCTCCCCCTGTCCCGTCCCAAACATTACTCCTTCCACAGCTCCATGGTTCAGGGGGAGGCAGGGGGAAGGCAGGGAGCGAGTGTGTGAAAAGGGGGAAAGAAGAATGATCAAATAAGCCAATCCAAGGGATGTGCAAAAGCAATGTCATGGCACACTACAGGCAGACTCTCTTCCACGCACCCGCACGCACACAAAGCCCAAAAATAAAATGCATCAATATGTCATCTTACAAGTGCTGATTGCCAATAAGGACACTCTTTTTTTTTTTTCAGCTTAACAAGACAAAATAGTTTCTTAGATAAGAGTACTGGGAACATGCCTCTGAAGGTAGAAGTATGCAGTAGGTCACCTCTTGGAGATTGAATAAAGCAGCTTTCATGTCAATGCAATAAGTATACACACAGAGCCATTTGCTAAACCTTACTAATGATATAGTACAAGTGTTCGTTACCTCTTGGGGCTACGTTTTGCAGCAATGTATAACCTGCTGGGTTTGTTGGGGGATTTTTGGTACAGAATGCAACTGCCCTCAGACAGTTTCTGCCCTTTCTGTTAGTCCAAGGTAGGCAAGGAAGGAGTGTTTAGGTGAAGAGGCACCTCCCGGTGCAGTCTGAGGTCTGGGTGGATGGAATGTGAGATCGTAGTGGTTTTTGGGGACAAACATTGTTAAAGGAATAAGGTGGGCAAACTCTGAGTTCCAGTATTTATCAAAGCACAGGGAAGTGCCGTTGATGGCCAAGGCTTTCACTGCCAAGTTTGGCTCTGCCCCGCTGCCGTGTGCAGCTGACATAGCAACCGTTTGCAGAGCCTGGGAGGCAGACATAACTGAGAGGGGTGACAGAAGGTTCCTGGAGCTGTTCACTGGTAGGAGCGGACTGGCTTCCTTGGAAGTTGAATACTGGCCCTTCTTCTCCTCTTCAGAGCAGTCCCCATTCTGGTGCTTCTTCACGTGGCGGCTGAAGACAAAAGGGTGGGTAGTCTTGAACAGGCACTCGTCACAGCTGAAGGTCTGGCGTGGAGCGTGCTTCAGTTTCTTGTGCAAGTTGAGATTGTCTTTGCGTTTGCAGCTGTAGCTGCACTGGTCACAGTGAAAAGGGCGCTCGCCGGTGTGGACACGCACGTGCTCGATCAGCTTGTTGGCCGTCTTGGACAGGTAGCCACACTGGTCACACTTGTAATGGTTGCCAAGGCGGTGCTCGCGGATGTGCATCTCCAGCTCCAGCTGGTTGGCTTTCACTGTCTGGCAGATCCGACACTTGTACTCCATCTTGTAGTGAGTCTTCAGGTGGCACTCCATGGCTGCGGGGCGGTTCGTGGAGTAGATGCAGAACGGGCACCTGGCAACACAGCAAGGAAGGGCAGGGACAAAGAAAAGAGGAGTCACTCAGGTGGCAGACCTGCATTCCTGCTTTAACCCTGTCACTCAGCCCCTCTCTGACCTACTAAGGAGGAGAAAAAGGCACTCGGTTCTCCCTGTGAAGCCTCTTTCCAATATTTGGTTCACCTTGACACATCTCTGCTTAGAGGAGGTTTGCCCATTTAATGGCATTCCTAGGGAAACACTGATTCTCTCTGAAGGAGCACCCCTTTAACCTTCTGGCTTACCTTGATGGGGTCTTCCCCCAAAGCAGGCCGGGGAGTTCAGGGTGGGTGACTGATGCACAGGTACTTTGTGTAACGATTCCTAGTGTTTGCACGAAGTCACTTTGGCCATTTTTTCCATTAAGAAGTGGTTTAAAGTGAGTGTTTACAGATGAGTATGAAAGCAGCTGTTTAAGTAAAGATGGAATAAACTTGTAATACCACATGTACAGCAAAAGCTTAGGAAATCCCTTTTATGTGACCTCGAACAATAAGCTTGCTGGGTATCCTGCTTAGGAGCAGCTGAAAGCCAAGCTGTTCGGATGATTTGTAGGGACTCCCATTTCTGGGAGATGAGCTAGCCATGCTGAAAGGGGCCTGTGCTTGGCAGTGTTTGCCTACAGCCGCCTCTGCCACGGCAGGAATTGCTCCTGTGTAGGAACAGGATGTGGGTTCTGCTTACGCACAGCACCAAGCATCCGGCCCAGGGTGGACATGGCAAAGGGCCTCACCCCAGTTCCTGAGCCAGAAGGGGCCGAGAAGGGTAGAGGAGGGAATCATGGAAGCTTGGAAAGAAGCCTGAGCTGCCCACTGAACAAGCCTGGACACCACCAAACCCAAAACACACCCGCTGTTGCTTGGTGCAGCTGAGAGGAAGTTGGTGGGGACAGCTCCTTGCCAGGGATCTGTGCTGTACTGAAGCAAGCACGCAGCCTTCCACATGGAACCAGTGAGCCCAGAGAGCAGGGCTGGATAAAAACTTACAACTAAGGCACCTGACCACTGTCTTCCAGTATCCCAGCTGCCACACATCTGCATTTATCGTTTAGCAGGTCTGCTAATTGTGTTCCGGCATTTTGGATAATTTCTAAGCAGAGATCCCCTCTCTCTATGTGTGTTTTCCTTGCTACATCTGGTTGCACATACAGCTTTAATATTAATCTACAAGCTAATCAAGAGGTTTTTGAGGAAAGTGAGTAATAACAGGAGGACAAAGAGATGCTAAAACACCTGGACACTTTTCCTGATGCACATCAAGTACTCTGATCCAGAGAGGGAGCCTGTCACTGAGGCTTCTAATGTGATTCTCTTCCACCAGAGGACTTGGCTGTCAATGCACACATACCTCTCCTGGGCTGGGTGCTCTCTGGATCAGAATCTCAGATTTTGACCTGGAGCTGGAAGAATCATGTTTTTTTTCTCTTCCCCCACAGCAAACAGGAGACAGAAAAATACAATTTACTTAGATCTCTTCAGGCTCTTCTGGATGCCTTAAAAGAAAATAAATCAGAGCTTTTTCTTAGATGCAGCTTTCAAGGTACCTAATTATTACTTGAGTTGGGCAGGAATATGGACTGAGAAACCCATTTTGTCAGGAAGACTTGAGTCATAGGTCATGGTTTTTCCTTGGTAAATAGAACACATTTGACGCAGCTTAAACCAAATGTGCATTAGACAACTGGCCTGTATGTCCCAGGCAGACATCCTGTTGTGCTGGCACACTATTTGTTTCTCAGTCTGGTCTTCTTCCCAGATTCAGTCATCTCATCTCAAGTGACCACAGATCCCAGTCTGTGGAACTACTGAGCTGGAGACCAGAGGCTGCCTGGCAAACAGGACCAGTTTTCCAAAGCTGCAGCACAAACCAAGGGAGCTGCGCGTGGTAACACCGAACGTGGCACGCTCCTCACATCCCAGCCACAGCGCACTGAAAACATCAGTCTGCTCAGCAGGAGCTACAGAAGCTGGGAGCCCTGTGCTGAACCCTAGCTGGGCTCCAAGTGGTTCCAGCCTTTTTTCCTGCAGCAGCTGGAACAAACAGAGACCAGGGCCGTGCCTCTCTCATAACGTCACACTGCCTGCCCAGAGAGCAAGCATATGGCCCCAGCAGTCCCTCCTTCCCTCAGGGATCTGGCTTTGACATGAGGGCATTCTCTAGAAACACTGCTCTGCACCAAAAGACCTTAAAGGACATCATCACAGCCAAAACCAAAGGGCTTTTTTTCTTAAAAGACTGTATTACTCATTACATGTTAATTTATACTGTAGTGATTATTGTGGGGCATGCAACCAAAGCAGAAAGCATCCAAGTTACTCATTCTTGGAGAGAAATGACTTTGCATTTGAGTACACAAAGGCTATAACCTTTAAGGTTGTAACTTCATACCTAGTTGCAGAGGCTGTACAGGATTTAGTTTCTTTGAGCCAGGTGCAAAACAGAGCCTGTGCTGGGTGCTTCTTTTTGCTCTGATGCTTTGAAAAAAAAACCCTTAGTCTGCCAAAAGCTCTTTGTAGGACCCCTCACATACTGTTTCCTCTTTGACTTGAAAAGGGAAAGGACCATGGTTTGTTACAGCTCCTCTGCTGCTAGGTTACCAATCTGCTGTAATGATGCAAGCCTGAAGGACAGGCCTTGTGTCATCTAAGTACAAGGAAGCCCCAAATCTGGATTATTAATTAACCAACTCTTTCTGACTTCCTTCTGTCCTATCCCCACAGTATTATGGTGCTTAACACAGTAAAAGTTTGTGTACTTGCTTTCCTTACTTGAGCCCACCGGTGGGGACAGTGTGGCATTTCTTGTGCTCCAGTAATTGCTCAGGTGTCTTCATGAACTTGTGGCACACATCACACTCGAACATTCGTGTGATCAGGTGGATTTGCAGGTGACGTTCAAACATATTTTTTGTTTTGCAGACAAAGTTACAGAAAACACATTCAAAGCCTGAAAAATAGAACAGGAAAACTCAGTCCTTACACTGTGTCCAGATTGACTGCATAGAGAGTGACAGCTTGTATTTGTTAAACAGTGCTTTACCTTTCTCTGACTTCTCTTCAGTGTTCACTGAGGTCTGACTACCAGGCACTACAGAAATGACCAGCAGGTTGTTTGACCCCTTGTTTTTTGGGGTTATATCTGCATCTTCTTTGCTGTTGGCAGAGTCACTCAGTGCTGACAGCGAAGATGAAGATGGACTGTTAGATTCACTGGGTGTCTTCCTCTCTTCAGCTGAAAAACAAAGAGCAATAACTAGTTCAGCAGATTAGATGGAGTCTCTGTGATTCCATTTTAAATTTCAGGAAGTACTTATCTTTAAAGTTAATTCAAAACAAGTCTGAAATTAATTGAGCTGATTAAAAATCATTGTTGGGCCTCCTTCCTTTTTATTAGTGTTTAACCACAGTACATCTCTCAGTTTATCCTATAATTGAGTGTTTCTGTGATGGTAGTGGGAAGGGATCATGCAATTCTACCTCATTACTGGACTGGAAAAAAGTCAAGAAAACACTTTGACTACTATGAGTTCAAAAACAATGAAAACTTGTCACTTAGGAAACAATTTCTGTAGGTTTGGGGTGGAGAAACCTACTGGTCCAAGCTAAACTTCCCCACCTTTCCATTTATGTGGGTCCAGTGGGTAACTTGGAATGAAGTGTGAAGGAGAATAATCTCAGTCATTGTTCTGAAGAGCATCCTCAGTAATCATTGCAGAGGTAACAGCATGGTCTCAAGATTTATGTGTTTTTATTAGGATCTCCTTCTAAAGATAATTAAAAAGCATGTTATATAACTGGACCTAGAGATAAACTTCTATATGAAAGAAAGAAAGCACCAGAGCTTCCTTATGTGTGCAATAAATGTATGAAGTCCAAATCCCAAACCCTATCACACACTAGAACTGAACAAGAGGGAGAGTTCCCATATGAGAACTGCCATGAGCCAACAAGGCAAGGATGGGCAAATTATTCCCTCCCACCCATGTCCTGGTTCAATTAGAGCTTCACTAAAACTTAAAATTCTCCATGTGATACAGTCCCCTGATCAAGGCCTCTGCAAACACCAGCACCTGGGTACTTAACTTTAAATTGATGAGTGGTACCTTTAAGATAAAAACATAGGAATGCACGAATGAAATCTGATGACCCGAGCTGCCAATAGGGAGGATGACTGGATATCATACAGAAAGATTCACTGACCTTGGGGACCAGAGTAATAGAAATGGAATGAAATTTAATAGCACAGAGGACAAGGTTGTGACCTGAAGGGCCAGTAACAAGAATTTTTGCTACAAATGAGAAGTGCTTAAGTTGGAAACAGTCAAGGAAAACAAAAGTAGAATTCGAGCAGAACAGGGGATGAATATGAGCAATCAGTGTTGGGGAGCCTTCAAGGAAGGTAAACGTGATCACAGAATGTTACTGTGTGACCTATTCCCAGTAGCTGCTGCTGGTTTGCACTGCCACCACTGCTTATTTCATTTCACCATGTACAGCTGTGATTGCATATGTCCAGAGCAGGGGTTCCAGCAAGAACATATGCAGTGAGGGATTGGTACAGCAGGAAAACTGTGTTCCATATAGGAAAAGGCTGAGTGTGTATTTAGAGGGGAAAGTGTCGTTCTCCAGAAATGTACTAAGGGAATAAATACTGTGGAAGGAGGGATGAAAGGTGAACTGCTGTTTCAGATAAAGGGCAGTTCTGGCACAAGAACAATGTATGTGTATTCCAATTATCACTAAGACACACACTGGAAATTTTAAAAAGGTCCCTAATCTTTAATGCAAGAAAGTCTACAGCTGCCTGGCTCTAGAAATAGTTTGTTTAAAACAATGATACTTCTGTGAAGGCATATGTCATATCCTCACAAACAGTCCCTTTATGACCTGGTAACATCACAGGATGAGGAACTGGAGTCAAGTGACCCAGAAAACCCATTCTATTTTTTACTCTGTATTTGCCATATGTGTGAGCATTTGGCTGAATCACCAGCTGAGTGGCTCAGTCAGGCAGGGTGAAGGAAGAACAAGGGGGTTTTGCTTATCTTCAAAAGACAAGCAGAAGTTTCAATCTTTAGCCACAACAGGCAAACACAGCAGAGCACAGCTCACTTTTGAGCTCTGAGGCTTTTCACATAGCTCTGGGTGGTGTTTCTCTTTTGCCTTGAACTCCTCTTTATGAAATGAAGTAGTGCTCAGAGCTATGCTGGCATAAAATCCCTTGAGAGCTTTCCAGTAGTTCATATTTCTGTAGTTACATTTAACTTATGTATCTGTGAACACAACCAATTGTATTCTTCTCTCCCTTCTTCTTCATCCCTCCTATTTTCCCAATTTTACTCCTGGTAGGACAGGAAAAGCAATTTAGTGATGGAAAAGTTCTGCTGGATGCAATTCAGGTTCTGTATTGTAAACACAACTGTGAGTAGTTTGTGGCAGAAAAATGCTTCTGCCTGGTCTTATAAGAGAAATTAATTAAAAGGATTCCCGTTTTCTTCTCCTTAAATTATACCAGACTTCATTAGTTGGACTAAGCATATGGAGCTTGTTTGAAAACTGCTATTGCTCTTATCCTTGGCTATTAAGTGAGCAGGACCAGGGAGCAAGCACGACTCGTTCTGCTGTTTAATATAAAGTTACATTTCTGGTATTGCTGGATCACAGTGTCAACTAAACATCAGCGTGAAATTCCAAACTGATGGACTGTGGGGGCAAACACAGCGAAGAGCAAAGCTCAACATAATGTTTATTTCAGACTTACGGCCAGGTATGCACAGTTAGCCCTCAAAGTCACCTTATCATCGCTGAAGTCAAAGCAGGATTTTGATGAAATAGTAAACCAGTCAGAAAAACAAATGAAATATGCTGACTCCAACAGGGGAGGGGATGTGGGGGATAAGAGGAATAGGAAGAAGAAGGGCTAAGTAGTCCTTCATTTATTTCACTAAGCTTGAAAATTGATCTGCACTACCAGATTATTTGCCTGGCTGGAGTCCAATTCACTTCAGCTTTGAGAGATCAGGCCTTAATTAGCAAGCATTTCAGTGAAAGCAGAGCGCTAATGGGAAGTGTGAAGGTTGCACCTAAAAAGCAAGGAAGACAGAGATCACTGCAGCTGGGGGAGAGGGATCATCACCTGTGTGCTTGTTGACATGAGCCTTCATATCTGCCTCTTCCATAGTGACAAAATCGCACGCCGTGCAGCAAATGGAGAACATCCACTGCTCCTTATCCACGTGGAGGGACATATGACTGACAAACTGGACATTCATCTCCGTCTCAAACCCACACACATGGCAGCTGCAGGCACAAGAGAATTCAAGAGTAAGAAACATTAAAAAACAAACCACAAACAGAAGCCTATTGCCTTTCCCCAAAATTTGCAAGAGGAAACTCACAGCACAGTTTTCCGCTCTTCCTCGCTGCTCAATGTTCACTGCAAAATTCTTTTGTTTGCTGAACTGCCTTTGAACTGATGGCCATGCCAATGTGATTAAGGGCAGGCACAATGCAACAATCCTGTACATGCTATAACGATGCTAAATAATCATAAAGTTAATTAAAAACTACAGATTCCAGATGCCGTGCATCACCTAACTGATTCCTTTGGGCAATAAGAGGCACTGCAGCTTTGCCAAGATGTTTAGTACAGCTGATACACTGACAAACAGAGAGCTTGCTGCACACTCCAGGAGTGATTTTTCGAGCCCTGGAATGGTTCCCATGCCAAACTGGGATCTTGTGCAAAACCGCCTGGCAGTTTCAGTGTAAGCAAGTAAAAATGGGTTCAAACATTTCTTATGCTTGACTGGAAAACAGCAGTCTTCAGCTATGCGAATAATTAGCAGGGATACAGATTTCACAGCCAGCACATAAACAGAGTGATACTGAGAGGCAGTGGAAAGGACCCTTTAATTTAACTTTCTTTGCAGCGTCCTCCTCTTGCTTTGATTCGGCCATTAACATTAAAAACAAGCCAGAAAGATTGGAAAAGGTACATACTCCAGGGCATTATTTTGCTTTCCCAAGGGGAAGCACTAGATAATCTAATCCAGCAGGTCTCATTTATTTCTCACTTCTATGATTTTGTAATTAAATCTGCTCTTGGCACTTTGACTAAAAGTAAGAGTGATTTGGTAATCTGCTTGGCCACTAGAGTGCACATCACAGTTTGCAGAGTGCACAACAGTGCAACGAGAAGAATGTCTAAATATCCATTTTATCTGGGCAATTCCTTTCAATTTTTCAGGCAAATTCTCATTAAGGTTTTCTTTCTTTGATCATGTGGGTCAGAGAATATATATACCTCTAGCAAACAGAGAAATGTGTAGATTGATACAACAATTCTTGATACACTTTTAAACTATTTGATTTCACAGATTTGGCTGAAGACAAAGGCAACCGGAAGCACAGGGCTTTAGATTTGCTGTGAATCCGTGTGCATGACGGGATGTTTCCAAACACAAAACTTAAAGGAACACTACTTACAATGTTAGAGAGGCTTCTAAGAGCACAGCTGCCTCACAAAGCCATTTAAAAAAACCAACCCCACAGCAAACCCCTGAGTCCTTCCCAATGGCCAGCCAAGTCAAAGAGCACGAGGCAGCGAGCCAGGGTTCACTGCTCAGCCTCAGCCAGATACGGGCAAGACAAATATTTCAACCATGGCTCCAACCCCGCAGCACCAGAAGGGTGGCCCTGTCACATGTCCTCAGCAGGCACACGAGACGGTGTGTGGTGCACAGCCCTCGTGTGGGTGCTCACCTGTAGTAATAAGGGTGCTTCTTTCCATCGCTGCCCTCGGCCGTGACGGCGCTGACGATGTCCTCGGTGTCGGTGCTCACCAGCTTCACGGAGTGCACAGTCAGGTGCTGGTTCAGGTTAGCACGGCACTTAGCAGCATAGGGGCACAAGTGGCATTTGTATTTTCTCTCTTCTGAAAAAAGGAGCAGAGAGATGTGAGCGTATACCTCAGCCTGAAGCCAGCTGCTTTGAGAGCTGCCAGTAACCAGGCATGCGTTCCTTTGGGTTCCTCCAAGCAACTTTCAGGATGAGGTACTTTGGAAGCTCGACATTTTAGAAGTTTATAGGAGTTCACAGCAATTACTCAAAAAAAACCCCAAAAAAACCAGCTAATTTGAAGGTAGTTTAAGGCAAGCTTTTTTAAATTTGCTCTACCACTTGCAGTCAGATAATATAAAACTTTATAAACTGGAAAACTGGGGCAACTGCTGTTCTGGGAGCTGCAGCAAAGCCAGTGGAGAAACAGGTCAATAGTCTACAACTACTTTCTTTACCCAGCATCTTGTGTTTGATTTTTGGGCTTAGTTATTGTTGAGGTTGGCCATGTGATCACTTGCGGAGAGCTGATAGTTGATGATTTTGTACTTAAATCTGAGGCAGAAGGAAGGGGAACACTGTATATCATTAGTCCAGTTCCAAAAATAAACTAATGAAAAAGCTCATTCAAAGAACAGTTGAAAAAAATAAACGAATTCATCGCGAGTTTCTGATGCTTCACAGTTTTAAATATTCCTCTTTGTTATTTTAAATTAAACATTTCTAGATCCTGGCAGCACAGTTTTTGTGTGCATGCCAGGCTGCATTTTGGGAAGGGTTGATTAAAATAACCAAACATTACATCAGCTTTTACAACCTTTTCCTTTGAGGACTTGCTGCTCTAAAATTGAAATATAATGCTACAAGCGTGAGGGGAAAGGCATTCCATAAAGAAGCTTAGGACTAAGGAAACCCCACTAGGCCATGGAGCATCTGAGCCTTTTCAGGATGGCTCTGCTGGATGGCTCAACATACACTGGCATTATACCAACAGGATTTCTCAGCACTACATGGGAAATTCTTGCTTCCAAGTGTTATTTTGTGCAGTGCACCTCAGTAGGCTGACAGTGCATCTTCCATGTAAAAACTGTGTCTCAGCTGATTTGAAGCTGATTCGCTTTAACAAAGTTGTTATGTTGTAGAACAATCCCTGTTCCTCTCAGAACTGTGTGATGAGAGCAAAGATGAATGACTTATTCAATCCTTTCAGTTTCACAAATCTGAAACATCAAGGCCAAATCTTTTGTTGTTCAGTGACATTTAAAAAGTTCATCAGGTGAATAATGTTTTTGTCCAGAAAAAAACCCCAGATCTGTCCAAAAAAAGGCTGTGCCTTCTCTTCAGAACTCCATTATCAAGCTTGGTTACCAGTTGGTGTCTACAGTCTGGTGTGCTGGAACCTGGACAAACTTGAATTTGTAAGGAGAAATTTCACATAGGCTGCAAAGACATGAAACGTTCACTCCCTAACACTGCCCTGACATTGTGTCCTGTTCCTGCACTTGGCTCTGCTCCAGGCGAGCCTAGGGTGGCTCACACACTCCTCTCTTTACCATCTTGCTCCTCCCTAAAACAAACCCCACGGAAATCCCGAGTGCTGTAACAACCACCCAGCACGCCCTGCCTTACCTGTGTGCAGCGAGAGGTGTCGGGACAGAGTCTGCTGGCGACCAAACACTTTTCCACACACATCACAGGGAAACAGCTGGTCGTTAAATTTCCAAGATGGCAATCCATTTCCCACCTCCAGCCCCGGCTTTTCTGTTTCTACGCCAAAAAACACAAAGTCATCTTAAGAACTCTGAAGACTTGCAGATTTCATTCAGTAGAGCCCTGCAGGCATCATATAAAATGCAGCACTTTGGCTGCACGCTATGTGATCTGGCACATGAGTTCATTTAAAAAGGAAACTCCCAGTGCTGGAAAGGAAATGAATCTTTCATACAGCATCTTTCATACACACTCTAAAGCAGAACACTGAGCCAAAGTGTTCTGGACATAGGCACAGCCAAAGGGTTAAACCAGGTTATGTACAGAAAGTCAAGAGTGAGCAGGGCAAGCATTAACCTCTAATTATGGTTTTGTGGAACAACCACTTCTTTGGCTTTTTCAGTCACCCACCTTTGTCTGGTTCATGAAGAAGCCTGGTCTGAGATGGTGGTCTATCTAACACTGGATATTCATGGCTGAAAAAAGATATCCAGATACTTTCTTTTCTACTGAGGCAGGAATTTTTGCTACACAGAATCATAGAATCGTTTAGGTTGGAAAAGACCTCTAAGATCAAGTCCACCCATGAACCTAATGCTGCCAGGTCCATCACTAAAGCCGTGTTCTAAAGTGCCACATCTGCACACACATGAGCAGTCTGACTCTGAAGATCAGAAGACTGCTCAGACAAACATTAAAACAAAAGGACACAGCACCCAAGCACTTGGATGTGGCTGGCATCCAAGGTAAGCTCTACCCAGCACTGCATCAAAATCCCCAGCAGCTTAGAGGGTCATCCATTGAAAAACTGTGACCCAGAGTGAGCTATTATCTTTTAAGTGGTTTTAATTGTTTCAGGAACAGAGAGAGTCGGCAATACAGAAAAAAAGAAACCCCACAGAGCACAGATATGAAGGCACTTTGTAAGGAAGTCGAGAGAAAGGGACGAGGAAGAAGAAAAAAGGTACACAATGCTTCAAGAAGTTGAAAGCATGGCCAGTTTTGATTTAGACTGAATGGAGCAAAAAGCAGGTAGAGACTGGGGAAAGCAGTGTACTACTTAAATCAATAGGAGAAACAGCATCAGAAAGTCTTCAGTAAAAAAGTACTCTGTGCAAGGGTCCTATTCCCTGAGGAGAAGGGACTGCTGTTGTAAGAGGTGCACAGAACTACAAGGGTACCCTGCAGCTTTCCAGACACAGCAGCCAGCAGTGAGGGGGCTTGCTGTAATTCTTCTAGTTCCACTGGAATGAAAGATGCCAGGGACAGAGCACCTTCCCCAAACTGACGCTGCCTCTGGGATCGCTGCCCAGAACAAGCTCCACCAGTGCACGTGAACATGCCCTGATGGAGGAAAACCACTTGGCTGGGATTTCCAGGTAAATGAGGGGAGAGGAGCTGGGGACAGGAGCTCAAAAACATAGTAGTGAGCATAAGTTAACATTGTGGAGTTTGGCACAAACAGCAAAATCTTCATCCCATGAAGCACTGAGGAATAAACACCCCCCCCCTTGTACTGGCAGCCCCTCACTGACAGTCACCTACCACTGCAGATGTGGCTGCCATGGCTGAGAGAGCCTCTCCTTCAGAGAGAGTTTTTCAGACAACTCCACTGTGGTTTAGGCAAAGAGCTGTAAAATCCTGTATTTAATTTAAGCAATAATAAAAACAATGCCTCATTTGGGGCAGAGAGTCCACATAGCAATCTCAGCAAATTTAGGGCTGCCCGTACTTGCCAGCCCCTTCTCCTCTGCTGTTCTCCTGTGACCCTGTAATATGTACAATACTCACACCAGAGGAATTCTGAGCCACCTCTGAGTGCTGCCATCCAACAACATATTTTTCTTAAAAGAATTTCTAGTCAGAAAACAAGGTCTGCCTATTCAAAATGTCATTTTGTGAAATTAAAAAGGAAGACACCCCCCCATCCCCTAAGGGCTGTAAGTGACCCATAACCTCCAAGAACTTCAATAAAGAAGGATTCTTTTTATTGCTATGCTTGAGTTCCAAACAATGGACAAATCTGATTCTGTGGTAGTGCTACAGATGTTTCAGCAGAGCTTTTTGAGTACATAATCAAAACAGTGCTTCAAATGAGGAAAATAGTAATAATTATAAGAGAAGGTCACAAGGGTGTAGGTTGCTTCAATATGGTCACAACAAAAATGAATTAATTGGGACACATACCAAACAAGCAGGCTCAATTAAGTAAATAAGTCCCTTAACAATTCACTTCAGTATTAGTCATCACCCCTCTTTTATCTCTTAAGAAAAAGAAATATAATATTCTCTTCCATATGAAGGATTGTCCTGGGAAGCTCATGGGAAGCTGGAAAAATAGCAGCTTTCTGATTATCTCAAGCTGCTGACAGCCAGTCCCTTGCAAAGCAGCTGCATATTGCAAAAGAGGACACTGAGGTGTTTTGAAAGTACTTCTGTTTACTTTAAAGATGTATTTCTGGACTTCTAACTACAGTGCTTCTTTCTTCTCTTTTGAGTGAATCTTCTCTCTGCAGCAAGGTGCTTTTTCTATTCAGCAGCTTCTTAGCTTGCTCATGGCAAACCACAGCTGGTCTCTTGCAACAGGAGCCTCAGCACTTTGTGAAAGATTTCTCAGCTCCAAGGAAGACCACCTACTTCCACCCATCTTACCCTCTGGGCAAGCTTTGACTGCATCCTGGAAACTGGAGCTCTGTGTCCGTACAGTGGTCCAGAAATCTTCCCAGAACATGCCTAGCCCCTGACCTCACCAGTGACCGGAAAAGTCATGTGAGTCAACTTCCACATTCGATCCTTGGGCTCTGGCTCTAATTAGTGCCAGGGAATGGTGTTTTCTGGGAAGTGAGTACAGGCCCAGTGACTCCAAGACCACAACACTGGGCTGTGCACAGCATTCTCCATGCATCCCTAAGCTCTGTTCCAAGGCAGTCAGCACTGTTATCCTTAAAGAACACTTTATACACTGGCCAGGAAGAAGATGGACTGAGACCAACTACTGCTAAATAATAAATCACTGTTGTGAAAGATGGCTCACAGAAATCCATCTTTCACCATGACATCCCCTAGACTAAAATGAAGATGAAAACAAAAAGAGAGAAAGAAAAAAAAAAAAAAGGATTTGATACAAGATTTCTATTTTAAATGAATATTCCACATTTTGCATAGAATTTTTAATAGCTAAGAATCTTATGTAAATGTAAGACTTAATTAAATATAGTGAAATACATCTTTATAGATACCTTTCCTGCCCTTCTGCATCACCTGGTATCACTCCCCTTCTAGCCACAAGTCAACTTCATAATGAGTAGCTGTGTAACGCTGGTCATCCAAGAAGGGGTTAGGAACTTCCATCTATACTTTCTCTGAGGTGAGGACATCAGCTGCAGAAGCATTGTTCTGTGCCTGCTCTTCCCCCTCCAAACAGATTTCATTTCTGGCAAGCACAGCACTGCAGCTTGAAAGAGTCACCATTTACCCCTTTCCTGAGGTGCTGGGCGTAGTTCTGCTCATGTATGTATTTTCAGTTTTCACATTTAGTGATTAATCTTTTCCTCTTCCTCTCCAACTGGTGATATCAATACAGAGAGTGCATTAACCACCCCTTCTGAAAAGTCTTTACCCTGACTTTTGTCAGGATATGCTTGGAGAGAGGACACCGTATCTGGTGGAAGCTGTAACTGAAGAAGAGGACGAGGCATGACCTGAATGCATAAATGACTGTCTAGAATCACCCAATCACCTTGTGACTGCTGGTGGCTGTCAGGCACAAGAGCTTCCCAGGGACTGGCTTTGGACTCTGATACTTTGATTACTTATTTTCTTTTACTTTGATGTATTTGTCAGTTACTGCTTCACAGTGTTTTATGCTACATTATGTTTTAATATGCTGTCCAATGCCGTGCCCAACTTTGTATCTTTATACAAACAATGGAAAGAATGAAACCACTATTTAAGTGAAAAAGACAAACCTAAGAAAACAAAGAAAAAGTGTGCTGAAGTGTCATTCAGAGAAGATAAATTCATGTTTATAACCTTTGCTGGTTTACTGTCTGCTCTAACATCTTGTAACTCACTTAAACAGCTGCTTCTCTGTTTTATCTCCACACCTCCACAGACCTCAGAAGCAACTAAGTCCACAAGGGCAGATCCTTATGGTCAGATGGAATCCCATGGATATAAATTAAATAGATTGTTCTTGCAATAAGTATTCCTTAAAGAGATAGAAGTGAGAGGTGCTGATATGTCTTAACAAGGAAGGTCAAAATTCATATTCTCTCCATTCTTCTGGAAGTGTATGTCAGAGTTATATTTGGGTTTCAGACAGTTTGACACCACACAGAGGGTCAAGGAGAAACCAGGTAAATAATTTTGAAAATGAAATGAACAGAAATCCTGTGAAAATAGAGGGTGGTGGTTAGATTGGTTTCCATAAATGCTGCTTGCAAGCCGAATGCCATGAAGGAAACAAGTCAGATGTCCAGAAGGTCTGGAGACAGAAGAGCCACCCAGGGTGAGGCTGAGAGCTAAGAAGGACAGACAGCCAAACTCTGGATGGGAGGTGACCTGGGAAAACAGCTGACAGCTGATAGAGAAGAAAAGGAAGGGAGGCATGTGGTACCTCCCTCCTCCCACTCCAGGGGATAAAACCTGATGTGAAAAATACAAGATGCAGAAGGAAGCTCCTATGGGAGAGTGCATCTAAAAAATTCCACCAAAGCAGAAAATTAATAAACTGACTAAGAAACAGTGCTGGACAAGGTAACCAGGGTTCTGTGAGCTCCTGGCAAGAGGATGAACACTCCTGTGGAGATGTCCAGCAGCAAGGCATCTCACTTTGCTCGGAAGGACTTGGAAAGATTAAACAGTCATCAGGTAACTTTTGGCTGCTCCCAGGCTGAGGTGAATTGTTGCTTTTTCCTTTGAGATCTGTCAAGCACCCCACATTTACTCAAGAGGTAAATACACGGCATGCAGCTCTACAGGAATGTCAGAAAAGCTCGCTCCATTTGTAAGGTTATTTCTGTTTGGTTATGTCTAAAAGACAAAAACTTCAAGAAATTATTTATTCAGAAACAAGGTATTAAGGTCAGGTAATCATGCAAACATTGCTTTAAAAACATTTATTTGCTCAAAGAAATTTTCTGTCCTTCTTCTGTCTGCATTTATCTATCTTATTATACTGTCTTCTTATTTTCTGCAGTGTTCCCATCATCAAAGATGCATTTTATTGCTTTGGAGTCTTCCCCTTACATGTTCATCTATCACCTCTGGCAGGCACACTGTATTTAAAAATTGAGAACTCCTTTTATGAAATATGTAATTAAGGCTCTGTTGCAAGCTTGTTTGCCAAAAGCCTGTGAAAGGTTCCCAAGCTCAAAAATATATTGACTATACGAAATTGCAGTGCTCCAGATACTATATATCTTACTCCCTTTCCAACTTGCTTCCACAAAGGTTTTATTTGTAGGACCAGAATTCTTATTTCTAGTAAGTCAGTTAAAATAAACAGTGGAATCCTTCCAGGTGCTGTTATTCCTGAGTAAGATATGCCTCTCAGCTTAGATAAGGTATCAGAGATCCTTACTGGTCCTGCAGTCTTCATTTGTCACCCCCTGCATCACGGCATCCTGTCTGGTCTTAGTTCAGGGTGTATCTTTTACTGTGAGCAGACTCATCCACTATCAACTGAGATAAGCAATTCCTTCCTAGGCATTTTTTCATATTCCCCATAAAAAACCAAAGAAGATAGAAAAATCTAGTTCCACTTGTGAGGGGTCACGTCCTTTTTGTTTCATAAGCCCCAAAAATCTGCACATAATCAATTTGAATGACAGAACAAATGCACAGGGGAAGCAGAAAAAGTCTCCTTTCCAAATAAAAAACTTCACCAATTAATGCTCTTATTTTTTTCCCCTCAAAGGCTTTGCAAATGTTTAACATTACTATGGAGTGTGGTAAAAAGCAGTAATGTTATGATAATTTAAAATCCTTTAAAATTCCTTTAAAATATGGAAGAAAGTAGAACCCAAGTGATTTTACGCATCAGTAGCCCAGTACTTAAACTGCTCTTTCTGAAAACACCCATCAGTGTTGGAAATACTTCAATAAAGTGCTTGCACAGCCCACTTAAAGAAACATGAATATTGGGCACAAAAGTATTCCAAGTGCACAACAATAGACAGCAGCACTTGAAAAGGTCACTGAGAAACAATAGAGATGTCAGGGTTTGGGAAAAGAATAAAAAAAGGTAAAAGATGAACTTTAAAGTTGACTCCATAGAAAAACATGGAAAAAAAAGTGAAGCCCCCTTCACTGCTAAGACTGAGCCCATTGCTCAAAAATGGACAGTCAGAAGCAAGGTGAAAAAGGGCAAAGACAAGGTTGGGACAACACTGACTTTAAAACACAAAGCCACTCCCACCTTCCACCTTTGCATCAAAACTCACACCTATTTTCACTTCACTTTTACAACAGAAGACTTCTGAGCAAACCATGAGATACCTTGTGATAACCTTCATCTGCATTAGAAAGCTCAGAGATTTGCTTTTATTCTCTGCATTAAGCTCAAAACTTAAGGAACAACCAAGAAGAGAGAAAAAAAATCCCGTAAATTCTGTGCAAGGTGGCTGAAGTTGCAGATTTTTAAGGAATTCTAAAGCTGCAATAATGTTGCAGTCATTACTTGAAAACTATTTTTACAACATGTACATTATGACCTCAATTTGAGGATAATGCTGGACAACAGCCTCTATTTCCCCTAGATTGTATTACCCACTGTCTTGCTTTAGCATAAAGCATAAACAGGACTGTCTTGTGGTAACTGCATCCCTTACACAACAAGAAAGAACAGGACAATGTAAAATTCACAATAGATGCAAAATCAGTCCCTCCCCAAGCTGTGAATTTGCTGGCGAATAAGTAGCAGTTGTGGAAGAGTCCCTTTATCCCACTGCATGGGCTCCAGGAGCTCCTCCATCATTCCCAGTTACCACAGGGAAGATCAGCTGGATTTCATGGCTGCAGATGAGGTAATGCAATATGGCCCAGAGGGGAAATGGCTTATTTTGTTGTTTTCACTGAGGGTGCTGAGACGTTTCAAGAAAGGCGAATGAAGCACCAACAAATCCCAAAAAGTGTTTTTAAGAGCTTTACCATATCATTGTTGGCCAAGAACAACTGAGCCTTTCAGTAGCAAAGGGCTCTATGACCATTACTACTTTATTTTTCTTGTTTAGAAATAACAGCTCAAGTTAAAGCCTGCATCTATTGTCAGAGAAAAACCTGGTAATGTGCTCTCTCTTATCTTCGCATAATATATTTCATTTCGTTTCCTCCTGAAAATATCCTCATGACAACAGTAAGATGTGCCACAATAAACTTACATAAGTTTCTTCTACCTCACTCCCAAGCAGGTGGCCCTCACATCTATCACATCATTTACACTGCTTGTAACACTTATTTTGGGTGCTACAACACCGAGTTCATAGGAACTTATGAAAGTGTAATTTGCTCCTATTGCTATTTTAAAACCAAAATTAATGCATTTTGATAATGCCAATAGGTTTCTACCTTTTCATTTCTTTCCTACAATTCTGCTTAAGACACACTTCCAAGAAACCCTTTTAAAAAATCACTCAAACATTTGTGCACATTAGGACCATTTTGGGGCATAAAAATTTTCCTTTTTTCTTTTGTTTTTGTCAATGTGACAATCTCTGCTTGCAAGTCCACATGAAGTACGGGCTTTTCTTTCCTAAAGAGATGGTAATAAACACACCTAGGGCACTTTGCAGAGGGCTAACACTAGTAGTCCTCACGCAGCATTCAGATACAAATAAAGACAAATTTGACTTTAGATTATATTTTTCTTTTCAGCTTTCTGCCTCTTTTTGGGTGAAGCAAAATCTTCTGTACTTGGAAGAAGCTGGTGACCAGAAACCTCCATGGGGGAAGGCAAAATAAAGCCCCAAATGCAGGCTGAGTTCCTGAGCTGACGGAACTAACACAAAATAATCAACGCTGGATGAACAAGTAACTACAAACATTTGGCCAGAGCCACCTTTCCCAAGGTGCTTGTGATTGCTGCTGCAAAAGAAAATGTTCTTGCTGCTTTTATTGCAGATTCCCCAAGTGATAAGCACTGAATCTGCCATTTCCTTGAGGCTTTTCACTCACTCTTTTTAGGATATTCACATCTCTCCTATCACCAGAACATGCATCTGCCTGTAAACCATCCCCTCCTTCTGCATAATTCTCCCATATGCCCTCTGCTCAGATTGCAGTGAGCACCACAACTGCCCCAAACTCAACTAAAACACCCAGCAACAAATTAGGGCAAATTTGTACTCGGATTGAGATCATGCTGTAGAAGAAAAAACCCCAAACTTGCCCTCAGCTTTGCTTAGATTATTTTAAAACAATAGTCTGTATGTCCATCTATCCATCTGTCTAAACAGCTGATGAATTTTGCATTTAATTTACTCTTAGGCAGACAAATGTTATCAAAGACAAACTTGTACAAGGTAAGACAGGTGAAGACTGGAGAGTCCCAAGGTAACTCTAAAAAGAAATGTCAGGAATGATGTGTTCCAATTCCTTTCGCAGAGCTAGAAAACTAATTTTAAAACCAGTCTATTTCATATTGAGCTCGTATTCGGAAAAGTTTCATCTTCAGGAAACAATCTGACTCAGTGCTGATGCTTACGTTTACAGGAGATTCTAATATTAGGAAAGACAAAAGAGGATATGAAACTGNATTTCATATTGAGCTCGTATTCGGAAAAGTTTCATCTTCAGGAAACAATCTGACTCAGTGCTGATGCTTACGTTTACAGGAGATTCTAATATTAGGAAAGACAAAAGAGGATATGAAACTGGAGATAGGTTTGAATGAGATGCAGATTCTAAACCACAGCATGCTGAATATCTGTAAGCCAAATGCCTCATCTATCAAATCTCTTTCAGGAGGTTGTTCAGTCACCACTATGGCTTTGTTACTGAATTTATATCCCAGAATTAGAGCTGGAAGGGACCCCAAGAGGCCAGCTTGTCTCTCCCTCACCCAGAGGCACATCAGCCACTCACCAAACTTACCCATCAGTCCCAACAGATGCTTTCCTTACTTATTATTTTTTAAAACCAAGGCTCCTCTGACAGTTGTGCCAGTGCAAAAACACCCCACTGCTAGAAAGTTTTACTTCAAACTTGGAGTTTAGCTTCAATCTCCTTTGCTGTCATTAAAGCCTGTCATTCCTTATTCTGCTCACATGAACATGGGCAAGGTTCATTATTTTCCTCTCAAAGCGTTCATTTTACATATCTGAATGCCATTATCATCTCTCCCCTCTTTTCTTCTCCAGACTAAATAAATTGGTAAAATTCTTCGACCTTCGTGCACAGCTCATGTATTCTAAACCTCTGACCACCTGTCTCCTCCACATTGTTCTTGGATTACAGAGCCCAAAATTGCATTCAGGGCTCCAGCTGCAGAGCAAAATTACCACATGTGCCTTACAGACAGCATTCCCAGCACCTCAGCCAGATGTTTGTCCTTTCTGCAATGCCAACTCTACACACGGTGTCTGACCAGATCCCTGCCTTAAGCTGCACTGCCTGGACATTCATCCCTCCCCTTTCTTCGTGGTGCTCACCATTCCCCCAGGCACAGAACTTTGATCTCACTGCGTTGGCTGCTATTTTTCAGTTTCTTCAATTCCTCAAGATAAGACTGAACTCTAGTTCTGTCCTCCCAGGTGCTCATGGCACCTCCTTGCGAGGTGTGCCCCAGACATTTAATAAACATCCTTTCTCCATCATCCACAACGTTAATGAAAGGACTGATGAATACCTGAGGCAGCCCAGCCTCTTGCAGGCTCCATGTGGTCCCTGGGGTTTGACAGCTACACTTCACCACTTAATTAGAGCTGTACGTGCCCTGGGTTTCCCTGCTCACTATGGGCATATTGTGGGAGGACACATCAGAAGCTTCACTCAAGCCCAGAGGTCATTAACTGTTGTTAGGCTTCTTTCCATACGCATCTCCACGTTGGTTCCAGTTGTCCTTCCTGAAGCCAGCAGGGGTTATTTTGCTGTTTTCCCTTCCTTTCTCCAAACCAACATTCTACAACTTCACAGTCATTCTTCCCCCAAGATCTCCTTTGTCACCTGCATCGAAACACAGCTCCCAAGAACTTGCTGGGCAGCCCTGTGTTGTCCCAAATTCACATGTATCCAGAAGGATACATGGTAGAGAAAGTCCCACATTTCTCACTGAGTACTTCCAATGGTTGTAACTGCTCAAAAAACCCTTCTCAAATTTGACCTCCACTTGTGTTATCTAGTTAAGAGTATTTATGGCAACAGTGATTTTACTTTTTCAAAAATCACTTGCTATTGAGTAACTGTTACTCAGCGAACTTGTCATAATAAGTTAAATAGAAAGAGTTGCCAAGATAATATGAGATGTCAAAACCTGCCCTGCTTGAAAGGGTAAAAAAATCCAAATGCTAAGTTTTGTTTTTCTATGTGGGATAAAACTGTTAAATTTGGCCATTTTTGCTCTGGATTTGAAGCTGATGGTATTTCTAAATAGCTTTTGGTTTGCTGGGTTTAATGATTGTGATCTAGTTTGGGTTTATTCTAAATGAAACCAGAAGGTATTTGTTCTGAGTGAAGTTACTTTGCTTTTCTGTCCTTTGCCATAAGTTGACCGTGCTCTAGAAGGAGCAACCACAAAAGAGAAATGAAATTTTAAAAATTAGTATTTTTGCCTGTATGAGAACACTGCACTGTATGAGAAGGAAATAAAATTTACCCTGTATAAAGGCAGCCCATAGTAAAGCAAGAAACACAGGTTTTCAGATGGATGTCAAATGCCTTCCAAGACAGCCATGTAGGCATGGACCTGAACTCTTTCTGCTTGTTTTAATTAACACCTTTCTTCTTGAAGGTCCTGGAAACAACTGGAAAAATAATCAGTGCAGTGACTGCACAGGGAAAAGAAGCGAACTCTATGTGCCCACAGCAATTTGTGTGAAGTCCTGCTATTTAGCCTGCATTGAGAGACTGGCCAATTCACCAGGAGTTTCATGAGGTGCTCAGAAGGATATGATCACGTTCCCTGCCTAATAAATACTGATGGTTAAGAAAAGCTAAGACATACACAATGATGCACGTGCTGCACGTTTCACCTGTCCTGTTTTAGCCAGAGAGCACACTGTACATGCTTGAGCAAGAGGCCATTTGCTGGTTTGAAATGGTTTGTTCTGCATAATAATGAAATTTTTAGCTCTGAAAGGGACTCTGCTACTTATGAAAACTGTGTGGCTGCTCAGGACACAGCCTCTACTGCTGCACCACAGATGGTGCAGGAGATGCAAACCTCCTTGGGGCAGATCCAGAAAACGCTGCAATCAGTTGAAGCCACCTTGGTTATGATCCCATGGAATGAACCAGAAATGTGGCAGCCTCTGCTCTGTGGCTGTGGCACAAAGTGGTTGTCAAGGCAGCTGGGTGCACAGGGAGAGAAGGCTGCACGCAGGCAGACGGTCATGGGAATCTGAAGACAGGATGCGATAGATGGAAAACGTGCCAGAGCCACTATCAGGCAGTTTAGCACTGAATTATGTTGAACAAATTCTGCAAAATCTGTCTTGCTTTGGGTAACTATGCCAAGCACAGCCCACTTCTATAGCAGTCCTACTATCCCACCTTCCTAGAATGACTTGCCACAAGTTGCCAGCTATCTGTCTCCTGCTATCAGACTGCAGAGAGCCACCTCAGTGGCTGACAGTCCCTGGCCTTCCAGAGAGCTCACACCAGTCACTCGTACCCACAAGACATCCTTTTTGTGGGAAGAATTAGCATGTTGGAGATAAGGAGCTAAAATCAGTTACTAAAATCAGTCTGCCGCTCTGTCACAAAAAAAACTTTCCTACCATCTCTGAAGCTGTCACACAGGTTGGGTTTGGCAGAGGGACACCTCTCCAGTATACTTATTCATGCACCTCTGTCGGCTTTTACACAACCATACACATGCACACCCACGTGTACACAACCATACACACAAAGAAGAGTATCTGGCTGGATCTTACTCCCAGACAAGTACCAGAAGAAAAATAAAATTAAAACGGTGCTTTTGAGGACTGAGAGAAACAGACTTGGCACGGCTTAGGGAGTACCTACAATTGTGCCCTTCAGGCGGCAATGACTGTGTGGCAGCTGCTTCCAGCACCACTTTCCCCAAGCACATTTCACAGGAATCCTAAGACAGAAGTGAACAGCAGGACCAAGTGTCTGATGGAACATGCCTTGGTAGTGAATTAAGTGCCACTCTCACTTTTCTACCCTGACAGGAAGCCAATAGGGGTCAGGGACTCTCATCACCAGGAAACTGAAGGGGGTATCCAATGTCTTGGATGGGCAGAGCTCATAACTCAGACCAAAACTGAAAGCAGATAAAATGATCATAAGCACTAATAATGGGATAAAGCAAGGGGGGGCGGGGGGGAAGAGCACTACATAAGTCAATTCACATGCATGTGCACTCCCCCTCTGCAATTACACTGGCAATAAAAATTCCTGTTCAATCACAGGCACAGAAGCAGCTGCCAGGATCTTGAAATATTCTTTTAGACTTTCAAAAAAGTCTGAAGTTCAGCAAACATGTCTAAGGGAATGGAGCATCTGTCATACAAGGGGAGCCTGAGAGAGCTATTCAGCCTGGAAAAAAGGTGACTTGGTGGGATCTTTCCAACCTGGATATATACCTGATAGGGGGGAAATAAGATGAAGTCAGGCTCTTCTTAGTGATACCAGTGGAGAGGAGGTAAGGGCACAAATTAAAACACACGAAAATCCATTTAAGCATAAAAAAGCAATTTTTCTTATTATGAGCAAGGTCAGACATTGGCACAGGTTTCTCAGAGATTGCCCAGAGTCACCATTCCTGGAGAAATTCAGGAGCTGACTGGACACAGCAACAAGATGACTCTGCTCCGGGGAAGGATGTGGAATTAGACTTCATACCTGAACCATTGTGTGATTCTCTTAAAAATAATAATCCACAGGTTCTGCTGTCCTGAATGAATTCAAAATCAATTGCTTGTAATCATGCTCTTAAGCCCTGGTTTTCATTTACAAATTTGAACATTTGAACATTTGAAGAAAGCCTTCCTACAGTAAATAGGATTGCCCACAATGTGGAGTTAGAGGCTTTTTGGCAGATGTAAGCAAACAACTGTAAGAAGGTGTGAACCATTCCAATTAACTCCATGGGTACATAGCTGGGAAGCTATACTAGGGCAATTTAAATGCCAGCATTTCACTGCTGGTCACTTCAGTGGAAATCCTCAGGGTGTGTGTATTTTACAGTCCCCTAAGGCCTACCAGGGTGACACAAGTGGCAATGGTCCCCTACGAAGAAATCAAACCCTCAAGATGTCCATTCATTTCTGCAGTGTGCTTACAGCGGTCTCAGGGACAAAGCAGGATAAATTAAAAGGAGAAAGTCTGGCAGTATAAAAGAGACCAAGAAGGGAAACTCTCACCAGCAGCTCTTGAAGAAATAGAATCCATAGCCAGATTCACTCTAATCTTATATTGAACTTAATAAAGTCATAACTTTCTTAACTAACCTAGTGATGACCCAAATTCAGAGCTGGTTGCTGTAGAAAGTTGCAGAAGTTTGGTTTGCTGCAGAGCAGAGGAAACCATAACAGAGCACAAATGCTGCCAGAAAGTAGTGGATCTGAATGAGCAGGTCTGCAGGTTGGACCAAAAGAGCTCTTGCTATCTACTTTCTAGATGCTTGGAGTCACAGAAAATTACATCAAGAGCTATATTGACCTTAAAGCATTCTTCAAAAGGAATTAGGCAGGAAAACACATGCAAACTTGTACTAAAGAATGTGGAATCTGCACAACACCACCAGCATGACTATTTATCACATTCAAGCTAAAATTCTAAGCCCTCAGGAGGTATTTTCCAGCTACAGTAACAGAAGATAGTAGACAAGATTAAGTGTGCTCATGAGCATGCCAGTCTCACACAAATGCTGAAATTTCACATGGTCGAAGGATACAGCCTCCCTTCACCCTGCTCACATGCCAGCATTCCCACAAACTTTTAGGGAAAAGAAGGAGATTAGTTTCACTACTTCTCCTGATGTGGCCACACAGGTGTTGATACTGCTGTGTAGCAGAATGTGCAGAGATGAAGCCCTGGGAGCAGGCAGGTTTTCACCTTTTAGTGCATTGAAGTTACAGTGGAATCACTGCTTTAGAGAAAAGAACAGTGTGAGTATGGACAGTAACAGGAGAAACCTGTATGTCTGCAGAATAGTCCTGGAGTTCCACACATACTGGAATGTGTTACACACATTACCTTAGATCAATAGGCATAAACATGGGATGATCCCACTAATTACATCATCAGTAAAAGAACAACTGACACTGCCAAAACGTAAAATTTTTGCACTATAATTTCCAAATTTCTACTGAACTGAGCGCCATGCTACTGATTCCGGACAATCCTGAAGGGGAAGCATGGCCTGTCTGTCATCTTACAGGTCAGTGCAGAGTGTGGACACACATGGCAGAAGAGGCTCTGATGCATGTCAAAAAGGTACTGGAGCACAGAAGCTTTACTGGCTTTGTTTCACTGAAATGAACCAACAGACAGTAAATTTAGCTGCGGCAAAATTAAAAAAGACAGGGCTATTTCTGGACTACAGCTCCCTAAGACCTACATCCTCCAGTTCAAAAAGTTTAATCTTAGCCATGTGAAATTCATTTACCACCATCAACATTACAGTGTTGCAAGTAGCACTAAATTCTCACAAAAAGATGGAGTTAAAAAAAAAAAAAATTAATCCACTACAGATGGGATTGTTCCAATATTTGGCACTGTCAGTGCAAATGAAGGAGAATACCAGGTCCTTGGTGAGCAAGAGAGAAAATAATGAAATATTATTATACTACACATAGACATACATGGAGAAAAAATATTCCCAAAAAGCCATGGCTGGGGTTTTCACCAATATTAATGAACCATCCAGAAAAGGAATAATGAATATCACTCATCCAGCTTCCATGAAGGCAGGTTTGATTTACAAAAGGAGTCAATGAGATGGTGGAAAACTATTAAAGCACATTAAAGACTGACTAAGGGTCAGGAACAGCAGCATAAGATCAAGTTTTTAATTTATCCAGTGATCTGAACTGAACTATATATTCTGACATAAAACTAAACTATTCTGTCAAAAGAAGAATCTTATAAAACGGAAGATGAAAATGTCCTCTTTTAAAGTGACTGTTTGAAAGAAAAATTTTAATTTCTTCTCCCTACCTTTTGCTAGATTAAAAGAGGCCACATTCTCACAGGGAACAGTTGAAATTATTGATCTTTTTCGGATATGACTTTATATTAGATATTACTTTGATACCATGGCAATTTTTGAGCAAAGTGTGTTTGATTGATGTGGACATCAAAACTATTTTATTTCCATTTTTGAGTAAAAATTAAGTTATTTGGACAGTAAGACTAATATAGAAAAGTGCAATATAATAACATGGTTATTAACATAGAAAATGCCTTAAAAAGTAAGGGAAGCAATTCCCCCAAAATAACCAGTAAATTTGAACTACACACCCTAGGAAACTCCTGTCTTCCCTTCTCAGAGTATTAGGAATTCACCACAGATTATCAGGGAGATACCATGACTTCTGTGGGTCTCATGAGTCCCTTTCTGACAGCTGTTGGAGATTTCATTGTTATTTCATTGGATACCTGAATTAAAAGCTTCCACGTGAGAATCAACTCTCCTGCCTGTGATACTGCTGCTGATGATCAGGAACACTCCGCCCTTTTTTCAGACCAAATTCATCAAAATATCATTATTTTTTTAGGGTTTTTTTCCCTTCCACTAAATGCCCTGATCAGTGCATTGATTTCACACATCTTTTAATATTCTTTCCTAATTATTTCATACTCCTTGGGGATCTTACCTACTCAGTGCCCTACAAAGAGTGCTCTTCCACTTAAATACTCCATTTTGCAACTTTCTTATAAACTGGCTATAAAGTGAAGTGGTTTGCACTTAAGTCTCAAGGACTGAACTTCGGACCCACTGTACTTAAAAATCCTCCTTAACAGCTTCAACACACACAGACACGAAGACCCCCAAACAAACCAGAATTGCATTAATGAAAGCAATATCAATATGCAGAAATTTCAGAATGCTAAAGAAATAATCTCAAGAGCTAGAATAACAAGTGAAACAATTCAGATTAGAAGGTCATGTGCCTAAGAGTGTAGGAACAAGAATTTCTGTTGCATGCTGAAACCATCAGCTGAAATTATAAAGGAAAAGAAAAACAAGTTACTATTTGACTAGCAAGTGAGACACCAGCATGTTCTAGTTACAAAGGCTGTGATTAAACAGGAGAGGCATTTCCAATATGCACTCAGAAGATTGCAGGCTGCTGAAAAAGTCAGTGGCAAAGCCTTCTATAAAAGAGCACATACAGTTCTGACTACTCATATTTGCAGAAATTAATGCCCCTAAACAGAGGCAGAAAAAGGCTAGGAAATGGAAGCCCTATCATACTAAAAGAGACTAAAAGACACTGGCTGGCTCATTTTTCCAAAATGAAGGCAGGATTAGAGGAATGTAAGATGGCACATCAGATGGCGAACATCACAAGGGAGAAGAATTATCGAAGTTGAAGGACAGCACTGGTGAAACAACAAAAGTAGAACTTGCTGTGAATAAATTCAGGCTGGAAAGAGAGTGGTCCCAATTCTTCAAAAGGGGTGAGCTTCTGAAACAGCATCCTCATACAATTAATAAAGATGATGAGGTTTAAGATGGAGCTTGGTAATGAGTAAGATTGCATAATGTTACCTAGAATAGAAAAGAATTGAATTTGACACATGAAATATCTTACTGTCCTACGTTCCTGTCACTTTTCCCAATTCCTCTGCAGCTAAGTGCCAAAAAGTCTGCAGACAGAAAGTTGGCAGGAGTGTGGGGATGCAGCCGCCCGTTTTGGTGCTCACTTGAAAAGAGGCAACTGCGTACGTGGGGTTCCACCAGGGCCACTGGACCGGGCATTTCCTATCATTTTCTCACGCTGCTCTTTTCTACTTCTTACTGTCCTGTTTCAGAGATGGAGTAACCCAAACCAAATCTCAAGTGAAAGCATTTTTACCGGGGAGACCACATACGCATTTCCACAGCATTTTCTCTAACACTTTCTGTAGGCCTTTCACAATGGTTTGTTTCTGTTCCTTAATGCTGCTCTTTGAAGGGATAAAACGTTTTCAGAGCTATCCATAGCACTACATAGGCTAGTAGGCTAGTATCAGAAAATTCTTCTTGCAAGGCTGAAACTAGTAAGAAATTTACCTGTGGGTATTCTGCTGTTCTTTTACATGAATGTAATATTTATAATTGATTACAAATTTAAATAACATTCTTGGTGCTACTGTGAAGTTGCACTTCAGGCCCAAGAATTTGTTATGAAGCTGAGAAAAAACCAACATATTTGGAATGATAAGAGCTGTTCTAAAAATAAAAACGTAGCAGAAACTGGCATTTTAAAATTTTAGTAGTATACGTGCTACTATTATATATCAGAGCCTTACAACCACAGAGCAATATGTATTATAATATACAGAGCAATCAAGGTTCCACAAAACAGTTATGGAGCAGCACAAACATATAAAAACCCAGTTCCCTCAGAAGCCATTCTAATGCTCCAGGATGATCTAACCCACTAGATCCTTTACATCTTTTAAGCAGAAGATCAAACATGTCACCAAAACCCAGCCTCACTTAAACTGAAGTCTTAGAGAGAATTAAAATTCTTAGGCATTTATCTTGGTGTGATGTAAGAGTCTTGCTGCTGGAGGCCATGTCCTCTGAGGTATCGAGCCCTGCCTGAGGAGTCTGCGAATTCTCATCTTTCATCTGGGCATATGAATATTCCATGTTATGCCAAGGTCAAAAGCCAGGATTGAAAGTGCTAACCTGGTTTACATTTTAATACTTAAAAGCACCACACCTGATCTGGTTCTCCTCACCCAGAGGTACAGAATCCACTGCTTCCTTGCAGAAGTGTGTCTGTGCTCAGCCTGGAGACCCTTGTCCTTATACTACAATTTTTTTTCTTCTTGCTATGCGTATTTACCCTTAGACAGCATCTAGCTCTTACCCTCATCTGCCACTTCACAAGCTGTCAAATGACTATTCAAGCATTAAAAAAAATGAAGGGTCTGTTAAGTTGTAAATTAAATGACAGTCTATAGCTGAAAATTAGCAGTAACGTGCCCAAAAGTTTATTGATTGCTAAGAAAAGGTGAATAACCCCCCCTACAGCTGACTGTGTAATTACTGACCTTTAGAACCTCAGAGCTATTAATTTAAGAACAGATAGCAGTGAACTAGCAAACGAGTTATTTTGCAGCAGGACAGCGAAGGCACATATCAAGTTTTTGCATGTGTTCAGTGCGACCTTGAATAGTGTTATTACATGCCTGCATTTTCCATTTTAATGCAGAATATACCCAAGCTATATCTGGACATAAAATGCCTGCCAGCTAGTTCAGAAAATCAGTGGGAAGGCACCTGCAGATACTGAGGCCTTTCAGTATATTTGAAGAACTCCACATCCTTCCAGAAAAGTTCTTAATTACTGTTAAAGGCAGGAAAATGGTATTGCCAAGCTCAGCCACCTCAGTACATATCCTGCAAACATTTCATTCCAGGAGATGGAGATGGAAACAGCCAGGAGCAGGAGAATAGCAGACAGTAATCCAGCATCAGTGCAGTGGCAGACACACACACACACACAAAAACCCTGACCTCTCTTGATACTGCTGTATTTGATCTGCTATAGACTGTTGCACAATTCATAGAAATAGCAGCCTAAAGACTATTACCACAAATGCTTCAGCTGTATTTAACTTTTCTCTTTTTCTTCTAAATAATAAGCACTTACTATAATGGAGAAATAGCTGCCTTTTGACAAAGCAAACAATATTTTAAGAGCATTGGTCGGGTGGTGGAGTTTACAGTAAGAAAATTTTAAAACTATCTATTAACTGGAAGTAATGAAAGAAAAAGGTATCTGACCTGGTGCAGACGTCCTTCCATGAAGAGCAGTTTCATTGGGCAGGAGATCTTTTGAGATGGAAGTGAATGGTGATTGTCTAAATGTGTCTTCAGAAAAGAAAGGGCTATAGGAAAAAACAAGATGCCTTTTTTTAAAGAAAACAGCAGTTGACAGAAGAAGTAAATATGAATTTTGACCCCAACATCTTAATATTGTAAGAAATTCTATCTTGTTAAAAAGCCTGTTTCACTTACAGAATTCATGCTGGAAAATAGATCATGAGGCAGCATGCTTTGGTAAAATTGCATTTCAGAGTGAAAACTGAAGACCTCAGAAAAGGCTTTTAACTACATTTCAACATCTTACATTCTATATCACAATACAATACGGATCATTAAAATTAACATTTCAAAAAATTGTATTCTATGGTCATACGTGGAGAGAGCAATCAGGAAAGGTAAAAAATATTATTATTTAATAATCTGGAGTATACAGTAGCTATCTTTAAAACAGAACTTTCCAAATATTAGGTTAAGGTGCTGAATAGTTCTATTCTGACATGGCCTTTCATGAATGAAATTAACTCCAGGAGTTTGATTTTTAAAGCGAGAAACAATTCATAAATTGAACGGGTGCATCCCGAAGAGTATTAAGCACAAAAATTATCAGCTACATGATTCCAAAAAGAATATTTTGCTTTAGTTTTAATTAACAGGCAGAAAAAAGTTAATTTCAATAGTGAAATGGCATCTCTGTCAAAGTACTGGTTTTCTGCTCAGTTAAAGATCGTAACAGAAACAAGCATTCCTTGTCTGCAGTACAGACAGACATCAGCAAGAGGTATATCAGAAAATTCAAAATGGAAAACTACAGTCTTTCTTGGAAAAATGTTTTCTAAGGGAATGTATTCCATCTGCATACAAACTATCAATTTCTTCTAAGCAAAGTGAGAATCACTTTAAATCTGATCTCTCCCAGATTGAGAGTCCTTAACAGGCTGGTGCATAGTATGTGTGTTAGAGGTGCAGGACAGGAGGCCAGACCATTTCTGCAGCCTGTTCTCACCCAGTAATAAAATCCAAGTATCTTTTCAGGATAAAGGACCTACCATGAGGTCTTACAAGGCATTGCACAGTGGGTAGTCCAGATTCAAAGTGTGTGCCAGCTGCACCAAGCTGATCTCACCAGATACCCAAAGTTTCTGTCCAAAAGACATCACTTGCCTGAGTTTTCCCTTGTGCAGTTTTTCTGCAGAGAGTGAATAAGGTGTCTCCACCAAGTCACTTGTATGCTTAGTCAGATCTCTTCTGCCTCAGGGAAACTTGTTGATAATTAGTTAACTTGATTGTGAAAACACTTTTGGCAACCACATTGTTTTACTCTCCTATTTAGTTTTTTCAGACATTATTAATTTTGTGCTGTTCCATATGTGACAGTTAATGGGATATTTTGGTATTTCTATGGAAATGTGAACACACCCATAAGCAGTCAGCACTAGGGTGTGCTGAAGGGGAAGGTGTGAAGTTGCCCCAAACCTGAACAGTTTGGTGAATACCAATAGCTGAACAATGCAGGATACTCCAGAAAACAAGTGACCAGGATAAACCAAAACAGCTCCAACCCACATATGCGAAACTTAACTTCTTCCAAGACTCACACTCCCACTCAGGGGTGACATAATACGAAACAGACTGACACTGTATAAAAATCCGGCATGATTTATTGCAACATTCCTCTCACTGGTTTAATAATGATTTGAAAGAAAAACATCAATAAAAAACGTTTTATTACTATTGTAACTCTTCAAAATCTTGTAATCCGCTCAGGTTTCCATGCTGGCCTTCCTGCTTGTGCCTTAGATTCAGTCACTGGGACACTGCTCATCGCTGGTTCTAAGCCAAACGGATGGTGCAGGGCTTATCTATTTCAGGTTAGGCCATAGATCATGAGCAGGGTGCTGTTGAGGGCTGCATCGTGTCATATCCCAAAGATTTCCCTTTCCTCCACTGGCCTCTGGTGGATTACAGAACCATCCTTGGATACCTCTTTTCTGCCTTTCTCTAGAATGGCAGCTGAATGTCTTCAGTGGCGACCCTATTAGTATTTCTATTTCAGCAGATATGTCCTCCGATTCCCAGTGCAAAATATGGAGGGAGGAGCTCCTGCTTCATAGTAAGAAATTGTCCTCAGTCACTGTGCAAAGTCCTTTCTGATGAAGATTAAGCTTTAGGATACCTTTTATTTTTCCTCTGGCTGCACTCTTCCAGTTTCATGGCTACACAGTTCTCTAGATGAAAGAAGCTTATCTTGGCATCTTACGCTGGCGTACTCACTTCCAGATCACTCGCTTCTCCACTTTCTGTCTTCTTATCACAGATGGCAGGCTCTACCATCTCACTCAGCCATTGAACTGTGAGGAATCCTTGCCAGTTCCAGCTGCTTAAGCAAAGTCATATGGAAGTATATGCTGGCAAAGTCCAGGAATACTCACAGGAGGAACAGCAACAGATAGATGACAGTTAGAAATGTTAATAAGGAATAAGACAGCAAAACGTGCTTGTGTGCCCCATCTTGCTGGGGTTTGCTGATTTCAGCCTCACCAGTGACACAGCTAAAGGTTTGTGCTCCCCAGCTACTCACAGGTGGGACAACACTGACCTCACCTTGGCTTTCTGCAGCTGTCAGCACATTTCACACAGCAATTGTGATTCAAATGCCTTTCTGTCATTACTCCAGATGTGAGTTGGTGAGCCAAACTGCAACACCACATGTTTTCTTAATGCAGTCCAAGTGCCTCTATCCTCCACTGGCTGCTCCATCACATTCTATTTTTGAGAAGGCGTCATACCCTCCCCAGTAAAGACTTCCAGCTGTTTATTTGGTTTAGGGTGGGTTGGGGTTTTTTTTGGCAAGGTCTTTCAAGTCAATCTGTTTGAACTCGCAGGATTTAGTAGACTGACTCACTTCCCCTCTTAAGGAGCTATCCTCATTCATGTCTTCTTCTGTTGATAAATAGGCAAGATAGGAAAAGTACCAGGAAAAACTCAATCAGGCACCCAGCCTTTCATGCCCTGATGGGTAGCAGCCACTCTAAGGACATCTCAGTAAAGCTCAGGACAAGTTTGACAAGAGCCAACTGTGCTACCCTCTTAAAAGTTGGCAGCAAGAAGAAGGGCAAGTTATCTTTGAACTGTCCCCGACCTTTCCAATTGGAATTATCTTTGATAGATCCAAAAGTAGCTCTGGATTCTCACGCCAGTCCTGCTGGTAACATCATGAGACACTGAAATCTATTTTCAACTATTTGCCAACCCCTCCCTGCAGCGCACCCTGGATGGTTAACAAGTAGTTGGACAATACATGCATTTATCTCTGTTTGTATCTCAGGCTTATGCGTTTTATGTAGCACAGAAAGGCGTGCAGGCTGCATATCCAACAAATTCCCACACTAACAAATATGGGAAGCATTCACTGTAAGCAGAAGCTAAGAGCTCAATTGAATTATCTTTCAACTTGTAACATCAAAAAGTCCCTAATGTACATTTTACTGAGCTGGTCAGTTTATTAAAAACAAGTTATTTATTGCAGCTACCATGAATGAATAGGACAGGCCTAGAAATTTAAGTACAATGTATTTCAGAGATGTTTTCTTTGCAACTGAAATGCTTTTCCATTCTGTCTGGGCAAAGTTGTTGTAAGTTAGCACCAAGAACTTCTGTAAAGGGGCTGCAGAGACCAGAAGCTCTGACTATCTTCGAATGAACTTCATCACTTCAGTGTGCTCAGTCTCCAACCCATCCACACTAATTAGGGAACTTTCAGGTAGGAAATAAATGTATCCTTGCCAATTCCTGCCTACTCCTCCTACCCTTCCAAGGGCTCCTAAGTCTTTACCAATTCCAGCTACCACTTAACTGCATAAGAGCTTTAAATCTTCCCACAGGGACACCTCACCTTGCTGCTCATGGATATGTAAACACCTTGTGGGCTTGTTCCCCACCACAGAACTGTAAAGTGCACATTTCTTTAACAGCACAGGCTACAATAGGATCATGTTTTTAATTCCTGGCTAATTTAAATTATCGTCATAATGTAACTGTAATCTTTAACAAATGTTTTGTTAGCACTGTCCTACAGTCTGACTTTTAAAAATTCATCTCTAGAATGTATTGAGATGACAGAAATACTAGACTGAATTTTTTCTAAAGAAATCTAGTTTGACAGAAGACAATCAAAATCACCTCTTCTTACATTGGGCCATGTCTTAAAATCCCGTTGTCAGCCTGGTCTTCCCTCAAGCACTGCATGTACCACGCAGTTTCTTTTAAGTTTCAGTTGAAAAAAAGTAGAATAAAAAATTCTTAAAATGATGTGTGAATATTTGATCAGAGGAGAACAGTCATTTTGGCCCAAAGGGCTTTTGTCTTACGAACCCTAAGCAATCAGATCTATAGTTGTAGCTTTTCAGATATGGGTTCCATTACTCATGGAAATACCTTACATTTGTACTATCAGGTCACATTTGCAGGACACAGACAGGTCTGAGCTCACAAGACAAAAGGAAGCAATGCTATTTACAGTGCAGCTTTGCAGGTAGCCACAGGCTGTACTTACCTGGCTGTAGTTCTGATGGTGTTATCTTTATTGTGGTTGTGCTCTTTGCTCACCTTTTCTGCAGAGGAACACACATGAGTTTTTGTGATTAGCATACATTGTACGTTCTCTATCAGATTTTATTCAGCAGAACTATTTTAATGCTTTCAGGCAACAGCAAAAGCCAGGGTAATTTAGGGTAAATGGTTCCAGCATGATTAGAGAATGGGCATGACTTTATTTAAACTAACACCCAACAAGTTTTTTCAGCTCCACATGTCAGTGTTAGTGCTCCACGCAGAGTGTGCAATGCAAGTGTTCATTGAACAGTGCTGGTCCCAGTGCCTTTGTATGACAGATGAGGTTCTCTTCCTTTGCCAAGGGAAGTGGGCAATGCAGCCCCAGGAGTGCTGCATCCTGCAGCCACTGGCCACTTAGGCCAGGAAGTGCCATCTGCAGATTCCCCTCTACAGGGATCAAACCAGTCGTCACAAATTATTTAATTAGCTTTCAAAAATACAGGAGTTGAACTCTGGCTTTTCCAACTCAGTTGAAATACTGTGAACCTGACCTGGCTGCCAGAGTGCTTTAAAGCATATGCAGACTGTGGGGGACATTTGGCAAGGCCTCTGTGTTTCAAGCGTGAGGGTAGGAAGGTTCTAACTCCTATTATTTTTCAGCCCTGGCGATCTCATAGTTTCATAGAACTTTGGGGTTATACAAAAAGATCTCCTTTTGTTCTTTAACTTCAGCTATTGAGCAGTTGCACTGGATTTACCTGATAGCTGGAAGAGCAGCTCAGATGCCATCTTCACTGATATATCCTGGCTGAACAGATTTCTCTCTGGGAGCACACGGCCTTCGGGTGCCTTCTGGATGCGCTCGCTGATGTCCCGCCCCAATAAAGTGCTGTAGCCAACATTTTGGCTGGGTTGGCTGGGTGACACCGAAGCCTGCGAGTCGTGGATGTCGACTTCCATCGGTTCTTCCTTTATCTTTACAGTCTGGCTTTCCTTGAAACTCTCAGCTGCAAATATGTATTTAAAAAAAAAAGAATGAACAAGCACCATAATTATTTAATTAGGCTGCAATTTTTCAGAGTGCTCAAAGCAGAAATCACAATTACCAAGTCATAATTTGTGTACCGCATCCCTGCAAATGGGAAGGGAAGCAAGCAGCTGACAGCCTCAGTATTCTTCTGGCTGTCATAAATAGAAGCAAGCTCTTGAAAATAATTTTTCAAACTAGAGAGCAGAAAACAGTTGCATATTTGCAAATATGAGAGTTACATCACTTTCTATGAATACTGAATGTGTGATGACACACCAATTAGCAAAGCTTGGTTTCTATTTATTAAATGAAGTTGCAGCTACACACCAGCTCTCCTAAGGTGAGCACTGAAGGCCTCTTACAAACTCCAAGTTACTCTGTATCAGCAGAAGTACCAGCACTGGCAGTCAAAAGTACCAGTAGGGGGATAGGGGCAGAGGAGGAAACCTCATCTCCTCCTCCTCCACTCCCTTTCTCTTTTGCGGAAAATTTCAGACAACCACATGAAGAACCTGTTTGTTACACCTGCGCAAGCTTTCAGGATGAGAGGAGTATTCTGGGGCTTGTGCTTTTCTCAAGGCTGACAGATACTCACTCATCCATCACAAGGTTCATTAACCCTAATGACCAGTTTTTTAAGTCCATATCCTCCCCTTCTTGCCTTCCTTTCCAGTGTCCCAGGTGTAGCAAACAAATCCACAGTTTAGAAGCCAATTTCTTGATCACTTTCTACACTTGGGATTGCTTGAGTGTTGCTGAATGCTTTGGTTTGGCTGCAAGGTAAGTGATCATTTTTTCTTCTGAGTAAAAGCCCTGAAATCTCAAAATCAAGGCTCCAAGGTAGTTTGTTTACCACACCCCAAATACCTATACAGTCCTTTTGATTCAGACTTTCTGCTGTGAAAAGAGAAGTTGAAGACTTGTAGAATTTATTCTCAATTTCATTTCAGAGAAAGATGATAATTTTTTTCCTAATTATTTTCATTCAGAGCACTCCTGAAAGAGCACTGCCTATCATGGCAGAACTGCCCGAAGAAGTGTTGCTTCTGCTGGCTGGATGCTGACCAGAAACCCCAGAAACAGGCAGCCAAAAAAAAGGCAATATACCTGGAGAACCAAGAACATAAATAAATGCATGGATGGAGTTAAATACCAGAAGGGACAGCCAGGTAAGGAACTGGTGCAACAAAATGTGTTGCTGCTCTCTCTGTTTTCCCCGTCCTCTCTAACTCACGTGTGAGTGTGTTGGCTTCACAGATTTTATTCCAAGTGTAAAAGTTTCAGGCCTTTTGTTTTCAGTTACCCAATATTACAGTGGATCTCAGTGGCACCAAAACATGGTTTGGTTGTCCCCAAAAACGTTTTCAACTTCCTCAGCTGGCTGGTGTCATGTTGTCGTCTCCCACAAAAGACGAACAGAATCCCTTTATCATGAAGGCATAAGCATTCTACCTAAAATTAAACTGATGTGTCACCAAGTCCTTTTTCATTACCTTGGTTTTTCCCTCTCTCCACATTCCTGGAGCAGAGAAAAAGTGGCTTTACTTCCTACAGCTCTTAAAAAAAAAAAAAAAAAATTGAAGCCAGGAGATAAAAGCCACTTGGACATGTTCCAGGAACAATTTACATGAAGTGCCTTCAATCTTTTCTTATGACATTTCTTGACCTTTAAAAGACACATATAAACATTGATAAAAATCTTTGCCATCTACTATCCACAGACACATCTCAGACTTCAGAAATTTTTATAGTGAATTCTCAGCTGAAGATCAGTTAGAAATATGCCTTTTTTTGTCCTGTTAAGAAGACTTTTTCTTTTTTTTGTTTAAAGCTTCCATTAGTCTCTTATTATAAAGCCACAGAACCTTGCATCTGTGTTTAAAAGTGTAAAAATAGCATGCTGTGCATTGAAAGTGAACACAGAGCAGCAAAGGCACGCATCAGGTAACACTGTCAATCAAAAGCTCAGGTAACTCTGCAAACAAATGAGTTCTTCAGATGTCTGACAGACTGAGCTCTGCACCCAGCCGCCAAATTTAGGTGCAGAGTCAAGCTGACCTTTGCTGCTCTCTCTGCTTTTAAAATATTCTTTCTATTTCTGTTCCTGCTCCACGCAGTTTAATTCCCTGTCCTGCAAACGCTTTTGTATCAGACTAACTGATAGGACCCCAACTAAGGCAAGAGTCAAGCAATACCAGTGACCTTCTCTCCCTCACCATCAGCGAGCACTCCAATTGCCCTAACTAAATCTACATATTTGATCATTTCCTTTGACCTTTATCTTCCCAGCTGCACCCTTTTGATCTGACAGAATGTCCCTGCCAAATGTGAATTCTGTCATACTCTAAATCCCCAAAGCAAACACACAAAGAGAAGACTGAAGGAGGGTTTCTGATAATTTTACAAGAGCTAATGAAAGGGAAACACAGTCAGTCTGTCCCACGAGCAGCAATCACAGGCATAAACCCCGCTAAGCTAGATCTTGTGCTGGCAAAATACCATAATTAAGGTTATGCCCATACCTGTCTCACCATATAGGCAGTCAAACTCCAGCTTCTTGAAGATTATTTTCCCTTCTGTGCTGTTCATTGTGGAGCAAGGTGAGAGCCCTTATTTCTTTACATAGGTATCTCACATGGTTATAGTGCAGCTAAAGCTTTTCAAGTCAAGTACAGGTACACAAAAAGGTCTCCTGCTTCAAATAACGAAAATCATTTTATCTTTGACTTTTATAGCAGATCTAGTAGATGAGCTGGTTAAATAATCTGCAACGTATCAGAATATGAAGTTAATATGAGAGTCAGGTTTTTTCCTTCAGGTCAGATTTTTATAATAGTACAGCAGAAATCCGTGGGCTAAAAAGACTCAAGTTACTCAGAAATATCCAGACCATGATCTCCAAAACATGGCCTGCTATTCATTCAAAACTAACCTGGGTGAGGTTTCCTCCTCTGCCCCTATCCCCCTACTGGTACTTTTGACTGCCAGAGGCTCAGAATAACAGCACAGCAGTGCTGAGACACATCTGGCAAAAGATGAACTAAATCATCTAATATGTCTTTTTCTGCCATTAACTTTGTGATACAGAAACACCTTAACAAAATAAGAGAAAATAAGGAAAAGTATTTTATACATGGATGTACTTTATCAAGCCACAGAGATGCTGTTTCTTTACAGAGTGGTATAACTTTTAATCATCTAATCTATGAAAGCCTTAATGTGAATGTGTCCCATTCACATTGAGACAATTTTCCACATCAGATATGAAAAATAAGGTACTGGACAGGCTTGTTCCAGGAGGAAGCAATTTCTTCCACAGTTTTCAGGTTCTCTGGCATTCACAAGTGCAAGGAATCACAAAGTAGCGATACTTGCTAAAAAAATCCTCCAAACCTAGAACAGCAAAAATGTAGAACAATACTTGTGCTACCTAAAAGCTCAGGGTACAACATTTACCACCTCTGAAGGCCTGACAGTGTCACCTCAGTAAGGTGTAGCAGTAAGAGCACTTCTGTTGCCTTAGGCAACACCACTCTCCAGCCTAGGACAGAGGCTGGCAAGTCTTAGAAAGAGTTTATTCAATCTCACTGAAAGTTGGGACTATCACAATCCAGCCCCAATTGAGCACAAGTCAGCAAAGTACCCTTGTGGCATCCAAGGCCAGCCATATTTTGGACCAGTTTATCAGATCTGCAGCCATCAGGCAGAGGGAGGAGATTCTTACCCTCTGTTCTGCACTTATGAGGCTGCATTTAGGGCATTGTGCCCTATCTGGGGCTCCCCAGCACAGGACAGACACTGACATCCCAGAGCATGTTCAGTGGAAGGCAACCAAGGTTGTCAGAGGGCTGCTGCAAGAGGAGAACAGCTGTGAGAACTGGGTTTGTTCAGCCTCAAGAAAACAACGTTAAGGAGACACTTTATTGCTGTTGACAGCTCTCTAAGGAATAAAGGGAAGATGTAGAAAAGTTAAAGTCAGACTTCTCTCAGAAATACACAGTGATGAGTCAACAGGCAAGTTGGAACATGAGGAATTCTGTTTATACATACAGGAAAAAGAATTCCCATCAGGATGGTGAAATACTGTCACACGTTGCTGCTGGGGTTGTTCAGCCTGATCCCTGGACACATTCAAAATTTCGTGAGACCCTTGGCAGCCTGCCCTTGTTGGATCTGCTCTGAGAAAAGGTCTGGAATAGAAGACCCTGGAGGCCCCCTCCAAATGGAATTGTTTCCTGAACCTTCAGGACTAGGCCAGCTGCAGGCTTATCCTGCAGAACTTTCAAAAGGAAGGTAACACTTGTTCTAATGCAGCACTAGAAATTTTTCTTAATGTCCACTCTGAACTTCCCAAGCTGCAGCTGGCAGCTGTTACCCCTTCCTTTACCATCTGCCACCAGGAAGAAGAGGTTAACTCCACTGCTTTTCCAACTTTCCTTCAAGTAGGTGCAGGCTGCAATGTGATCAGCCTTTAGTTCCCCTGTGCCAGACTGAACAGGCTCAGTTCCCTCGACGCCTCTCAGCACAGGGAAGCCATGACCTGATGGACCTGATCAGAGGGTTGGAACACTTTCCCTGTAGAGACAGGCTGAGAGAGCTGGGGTTGTTCAGCCTGGAGAAGGGAATGCTCCAGGGAAACCTTACAGCAGCTTTTCAGTACTTAAAGCAGGCTTGTAAGAGAGGAGAGGAGAGACTGTTTAGCCTGTTGGGATAGGACAAGAGGCAGTGGTTTTAAATTAGAAGACGGTACATTCAGACTATATATAAAGGGAAGACTTTTTACAATATCAGTGGTGAAACATGGGAACAGGTTGCCCAGAGAGGTGGTAAATGGCCCATTCCTGGAAATGTTCAAGGTCAGGGCTCTGAGCAACCTGATCGTGTTGAAGATGTCCCTGCTCATTGCTGAGCGGTAGGACTGGATGACCTTTAAAGGTCCCTTCCATCCCAGACCATTCTGTGATTTCATGCAGCACTCACATGCTCTGGAGGGGACACTGAAAATGCCCTTTCTAATGCAGCACACTCTGCCTTTCCCCTTATTTGAGATAGAAGTCAAAGGTAAAAACACAAGTCATGCAGTAATTATTGCTTTTGCTGATACAACAGCTGTCCAATAACCTTGCATTGCCAAAATCAAATGAATACTTGTTAAATCATTCATGGTTCTTCCCACCATTTTATTTAAAACTTCACCCGGCAACTAAAGCGCTAAGTTGCCCATATTTGCTGAAATGCCCATCAGCTTTACAAATCAACTCTATGAATCAACTTAAAAAAGAAAGCCTTTCCCATATGTCTCATAAATTGGACTCATGTACCAGTCTCCACAATGAAGCAGACAGGGGTAACTAGTGGGTCAACCACTAACCAACTTCAAAAGCTTTCAGCACAGAGAATCAGGCGTTTTGTTATGCTAATTGTTCTGATTTACTAGAAATAAACATGCCCTAAAACAGCTTAAATAAAACCTCAGAGGCAGGGAACAGTTGGCGAGCCCTGAAGGTTCAGCTACAGAGACACAACAAGGAACATCTGACGTTCCCCAGGGCGCTGTGCTTGATGCTTTATTTTGCTAGTATTTTTTTCAAACTGCTGTTTTATATAAGACAATGTCAATGAATCAATGTAACAGGATCCTGCATTAAAAAAAAAATCATGAAATGGCTCATATTTGTTAAAGTGGAACCTCTGAACTCCCACGTTACAGAATTTTGCAACTACAAGCTGCGTCACAGAAATGCGAGCCAAGGAAAAAAAACTGGAGCAAATTAAAGCAATAGACTAATTAGAGTTGTGATAGACATCTGCTGCTCCTTCCACTTAAATGGTAGGATGGTGGCACTTACCTGTAAGATCCTACTTGAAGAACCTGGTTAAAATAAAAACCCAAAACCAGAAAAAGCTCCAACAAAACCCGCTTGGCTAATAGCAGGGTGTAATCTGGCTATGTGACTCGCCATGGTTTGCCATTTCACTAGTTCCCACAAAGAGAAAGTCTTATTTCGGATCATACACTTCGCCACTTACGTTCTGGGCTCCTACAGAAGCACCAAGGAACAAAAGACTTGTCCGTATTTTGCCTCCTCTGCCCATTATCAAGGCTTTCTAAGTGGGATGAAAGCCTTGACAGCTCTCCTGCAATCAGTCCAGGTGCAAGGACTCCCATGAGGTACCAGCCACAGGGATCTCCAAAGAGCAGCCTAACTCTGCACAGGCACTACCCAGAGCAGTCCACAATGTTGTGGAAAAGAAATATGCAGCAAGGTTAGTTCCGGCCTTCACCTTATGCTAGAATTGTACCATCAGTCTTTTCTCCTCGTTTTACACTTTTAAAATTGTTGTTCTAATCCATGTGATTTCAATTAAATGTATGATACAGTGTCAAAAAAATTAACTACAAGGCATGAAATATGAAATCCCCATAAACATTTTCAAGTGGATAAAGGCTTCATCAAAAAATGCCAAAAACCCCATCACACCCCTCCCCTGTAATAACCAGTTATTCCAAAAGAGGAACTATCATATCAGGAATGCTATGGAACTATGATCAGGAATGCTTTCGGAACAGAGCAACACCTCACTTTGTGTGCTAAGGTCATGAAGTAAGTATGCACTAATTGCATGTGCTGATAACCCAAAATTAGGACACTTTGTTGGTACTGGTGTATTACAAGAAAACACTGTGTGACCTGAGGGTTGAAGAACAAAAAATCCAAAGGAACCAAACAGCACAAAGGTCACGCATTTGCTTGGGATAACAAGGAGGTGTGCAGTACATGGGGAACTGACCTGCTGAAAAAGAGAGGAGGAAACCACCCTGAGTTACTGCTGACATGCAACATGAACACATTTCAAAAATACGATACATCTGAAATAAAGGTAAATGTGATTCAGACAACACTTCTAGGAAAGACAAGGACATACTGCTGTCCCTGGGTAAAACATTACTTAAAAAGTGCTAGTACCTGGGATAGCTTTTATACTCCTCCACCTATGCACTCATTTTCGGACAAGAAGCCATAACACTGTATGCTTCTAAAAGCTAATACATGCCCCAAACATATCAGCAGCACGACTACTTCAGCAGAAAATGAGTTTTTCAGCTCTAACACTGGCATGTAAATGCAAATATTTATTTTCAATTTCAGTCTCCTCTGAAACCAGCCTTCCAATTTACAAGACTGAGTGTATGAAACCGACCAGGAATCAGAGGGCACCACTTAATTAAACATTTTGAGAAATAAATTCGCTTTTCCATGAAAGAGAACTGGTAAGAATGTAAAAACCAGTTGTATTTGAAATACATTACTCTCATTTCTTCTAACTGATTTAATGCAATATTTAATGGGAATTGAAAATCTTGCAGGGATGGCACCCTTCCAAACAGAGATGAGAACAACTTGCCCCACTCCACTATCTCCTCCAATCTGTTTGCTCACCACTGGATCTAGTCTCCGTCAAGACTTTGCAATGGACAGAATTCCCACCTCACCTTTGTGCACTCATACATGTCATGGTGGGAATTTTATTTTCTTCTGTAGAATGGAGGTTGAAAGTCTGCCCGAAGTTTGCCTGTTAACTCCCAAACATCATTTCTTTCAAATGGGCATTTGATTTGTTCTGAAATAAGTTGTGTCTTCACTGTGTTGGGTGGAAGTGGGTTCTGCCTAGACATGCCCAAGAGACATGAGCCCTCTTAGCTTGGATAATCCTTTGGAAGGAGCAAGAGTAGGTATCAAGTCTATGAACTGTGGGGTAGAAGACCTGAATCCCAGGGGAGCATGGGAGAGAAAGAACTGGTGTAAAAGGTCCAGTTCCACTAAAGTAATGTGTGGGCAAGGGCCTGATCTCAAACACTCATCATATTGCTAGAAGCAAGTGTCCCAACAGCCCATCAGCTTGAAAGAGTGAGCCTTGTCTTGTAGAACTAAAATAGCTGTGTGTGATTTTCTCTTGTTTGTGTCCATCTGCTTCTACAATGGCAACTAACAAATGTTCTGTTACTGTTCTACCACAGTAAAAGATGTTTATTCTTCTAACTTTTCCTAGCTCTGGAGTGGTTTCTGAGTGGCTGACAAGTGGGGTCTGACAAGGGGCTGGTGATTTGGAGTAAATCTACCTTACAGTGTGCACCAGACCAAACCAGGCTCCAGAGCTGGAAAGGCCTTCCACTACCCTGTAGAGCTAAGAGCTGGCAACATTAGCACCTCTGTTTGGGAAAAGAGATTTCCCAGTGAAAAATACAAACCAGTTTATCCTTCATGTGGAAGGAGATAGCAAGGTCTATGCCCAAATCCCAAGAGGCTCCCACCCATAAGGCTGAAACAACCAGCAATATTCTTGCTCAGGGTAACAGCAGTATGTATGTCAGGAATGCAGGAAGCACAATACTATTATGTTGGAAATGCCTTGCTGAATTTGTACGTGGTGCAGGTTTTGGTGATTAGTATTACGCAGAAGAAAGTGAAAATTACAAAGCAAGAACGCAATCCATTCAGTCCTTACCTAGAATATATAGAGTCTGGAAGGACCTGACTTAAACCCAATTATAAAATATATCAAATCTAACAAGGACACTTGACTGAGGATTTCCCACAGAGAGTAAAACATCAAGACATACTCATTCCACTATTTTTTTTTTCTTTCCAGTACCATGAAAAAGAAGGAAGTTTGGTTTTTTTCCCTTTAATCTGAGGAAGTAGCTTAGGAAGAAATGTAGATGCCCCATCCATAAAAGTGTTCGAGGCCATACTGAATGAGGCTCTGAGCAATGTGTTCTAGTGGAAGATGTCCCTGCCCATGGCAGAGGGGCTGGAACCAGTTGATTGCTCTCTACAACTCCCTGAAAGGAGGTTGTAGCTGGGGAAGTCTCTTCTCCCAAGCAACCAGCAACAGGACAAGAAGAAATGGTCTCAAGCTGCACCAGGGGAGGTTCAGGCTGCACATCAGGAAGAATTTCTTCACAGAAAGGGTTGCCAAGCATTGGAATTGGCTGCCTGGGGAGGTGGTGAAGTCACCATCCCTAGAGGTGTTCAAGAAATGACTGGATGTGGCACACAGTGCTGTGGCCCAAGACAAGGTAGTGATCAGTCAATGGTTGGAGCCAATGATCTTGGTGGTCTTTTCCAGCCTAAATGATTCTGTCATCTTTAAGGTCCCTTCTATAATTCTATGAAGAAGTGGCTTAATTGTTTAAGTGAATTCTAAGTCAGCAAAACCAGGCTGCAGAATTGCTTACAGTAGGTTGGGAAGTAGGTTGGGAGTATTCCACCAGATAAAGATTAAAAAAACCAAAAACCCACTGAAGAGGCCATTCATCTTAGATCTGGCTCCTGTAGCTGTCCTACAGGACAGTGTTCTCCTCTATAGTTTCTGCCTTAGATGGTAATTCGGGTTGAAAACTGTCTGTGACAAACTGGGTGTAACCCCACCCCCTGGCTGATGCAGGAATGCCGACGGCAGGAACACCACCTCCATAAATCCTAGTCACTCTTCACCTCCTAATCTACGGATTAGCCAAAACGACCACTGTCAGCACAAACTGCTCAGTCCCTAAGAGCTTGTAAGAGAAATGTTACACTGGTGTATTTCTTACTACAGCCTTTAAAGCCTGGGAGGTCCCAACACAAGCTGAAGACCTGACCAAGATTTAATACACGCAGGATTTCTCTCATATAAACAGGTATTTAAGGCACAAATATTCTAACATAATGGTCAGTAATAAAACTATTTAGACACAGTCTGCTAGTGCTGAACTGCAGATTGACAATCCAGAACACTTGTTTCTCTGAAGTACTTGATGAAACATTAAATTACGGAGCTCCTTCCTTATAAAAATAGTTACATTAATTTATATGCACCAAGAAAAATAGTCACAGCTTAGCATTCATTAGGCTGCAAACTCTTGTTACCAAAACACCCTGCTCAAACCAGTTACCAGCAGCAACAGTGAACTACACCAATAACCAAATGTTTAGTATTTGGGAGTCTGGGAAAAATCTGGGAACTGCTGCTCTGATCACCTTTTGTCCTATGCTATGGAAAGCATAATTATTCAAATTCTTCTGCAAATTGAAATGTGGAGGCATGAACACAAGTGAATTAATTACATGTTTTATGGGGGAAATCCCAGTCAACTTAAGTCTCTCAGATACAAATCCGAGCTCAAATTCAAGGTTGACAGCATCCAATCAATAAATGATTTCAGGTAGGTTTGACAGGGATCTCAGAAGTTACTAAACTTGTAAGCATTCCCACCAAACTTCTTGCATGACTTCGGCATAATTAAAAAAATAAGTCTTGTCCAGTTTTGGAGAAGACTTAAAATCTATCAGATCCAGTTCAGGTACAGAAGTACAAAACCCAGCCTGTTCGACTGATTTTCATGTCTTGGTCCTAAAATTGGTCAGTTAGAAGTTCAAGGCCTTTTCATCATTCACTTCACCTGATCCCAGTGGGAAGAATTCAACCCTTTTACTTTCTCTTAAACCTTGATTCTGACAGGTCGACAAATCATAATTAGCAGAACATACATTTTTATTTGACTCCCTCCAGCATTAACACTACCTATGTGTGTACACTGTCTACTTGTCTGGCAGAAGAATCTATCACTGAGGCAATGTAGGCAAGTTCAAGTGGTCTTGCTAAATGCAGAAAGCTGGCTGACTTTAGATAATTTTTTTTTACCAGTGTATCTTTTAATTTTGAGTACAAGATATTGTCAGAAAAAATAAAAGCTTTAAAAGTCATATTTTATAAAGCTATGTCATCTACAGTAAAATATAGACATATTCTTATGATGTTAATGAAGTGACACGTGAATAAATTTGTATTAACGTGGTTTTGTACATTTAAAAAATTACAGCACCTAAAAGCTTTAAGGCATCATTTCTTTTGACTTATTCCATAGCCATCAATTTGAAAATCAGAGCTGAGATAATTAGATACCGTGGCTACAGGCCAAACTGAGATGTTTCATGTGTCTGACACTGTGTAGACAGGCCTTTTCAACTGTTCCTTGGTTTCCCACTAAAGCTGAACCTACCTTCTGCAAGGTATACACACAAAAAAAAAATTAAGAAATTCAGTATTATTAAATCAAATATCTACCTGAAAGCTTCATGAGGAGCTCAGATGCTGCCTTGACTGACATGTCCTGCCTCATCACATTTGCCTGTGCTTCTTGTGGCTGGAGTTTCTCTTCGGGGACATTTGGAGCTGAGGCTTCAGATTCTTGGCTGAACATGTAGCTGGACTGAGACACGGCTGAACTTGCAGCTTCTTCATCCTTAGGCTCCTCTTTCACTTTAAAATTAGGAGTCAAGGGCTCTTTTTGATTTGCAGCTGTCAAGAGAAGGAAAGAAGTGAGACTTAGTGGAATATATAATCCTGGAGCTGCTAGTAACAGGAAGAAACCATAACCTGAGAAATGCCAGAGCAGGTACTGGAAGCTGACACATCAAACCATGATCAAAGATGCTTCAAGGGGCAAACAAACTTTTGCACCTTTTCTACAAAGGGGCAGTTTTGAAACACAAGAACTGTGTGTACCAAAGCTCAAGAGAAGATCCTCTCACTTTTTTTCCCCGTATTCCTGCTAAAAGCACTTCCCTGATCATTGGTTTGTAGGTCTCCTATAGGCTTGGTGGAAGTTTATAACACCATTTCACATAAGGGTAAATTTGGCAAAGCCCATATACTCATGTGAAGTTTTTAGAGCACAGTAGAGAGACAAGAGTAAGAAGATAGAAAACCTAAGAGGGGAATAAAAGGGAAAAGGTAGCAAATTCTTAGGTCCGAGAAATTGGTATGTTAAGAAAGAGAACTGAGGGGTTTTCAGAAGATAGCTCTGCACTGTTCCAAGCTCTATATCCATAAAAAGAAAGAGTAAGTTTAAAATATTCCTTTCAAATACTCCATCTAAGCAGCTGTACAGCCTCAGAGGAAGGTAAGGAGACTTTGAGGGGCTGCTTAAAATCTATACACTGAGCAATGCCGTTCTTGAAGGATCTTTCTGATACCCTTTGACAGTGGTAGATCCTTTGCACTGTGTTTGGTTAAAAGGATAAAATCAGAACAGCTCTTAAACAATACTTTCAAGCCCAGCCAACATAAATTCATGGGCAGATGCATGACAAGCAGAAGGCTAAAGAAATTGCACTATTTCTCAAGTAAATCTTCTTATAACTTTTTTTATGTTTAACCATGAAAAGATACTTCCTTCCCTGTCTCCTCAAGACCTTTTCTTGACCAAAATTTCACTTTAAATTCCCAGTAACACACAGCAGATGACTCCTTGAGCGCCTTTAACTTTGGCGAGTTTACGTCTTTCCCACTTCTCTAAACTTCCGTCTTCACAACCACAAAAGACAGAGCATTGTCCCCAACAAAATTTGGCAACATTTACCTGCTTAAGCCCTTGGTCTACTTTCTCCTCCACAGCTTCTTACCTACTCTCAAGTCTCCTCATTTTTCTGTCTTTTTTCATCAGACACTCTCCTTCTCAGCAATTCCCCCAAAACTCCTAGAGAACCCAAATTCCTGCATCCCACTGTGAAGTGCTGACCATCTCCCAGAGCCCTGAACTCTAAAATATGAGGTACAATTGCCATCTTTATCAGAACTAGACACGTACATTTGCTACTTTGAGCCTTCATTCATTTCCACATATTTCAGTATTTTGGTGCTTGTCTTTGGGGGTGTGGTAATAATTTTTAAAGTTACTATATTACCCTGTAACACAACGCATTTTTTCAATTTATGTTTCAGAGTGGTTTGATTTTCCTACTTGTTGGTTGGCAAGCCATTACCAAAGAACTGGATTAAGGCAAGTGGTATAAAGAGTGCACACATAAGCAACATGCACATACACATTAGTACTGTCCACTTCAGAAGTTACATTACCTTATATGTCTAATTTTTAACGTGACCTATAGGCATCTTTACCAGCATTAGAAATCGCTTTTGCTTTTTTTTTTTTTTAAAAGAAGAGTGAAAGCAGAAATATGAAATATTAAAACATGCTTTAACCTATAAAAATACAGGTTAAAGCTCTCAAGCCAATCTTAACTTTACCTAGGTACTAACAAAAAAAATTCCATCTATCTTCTTTATCCCAGCCTCAGTCTGTTCTGGGGTTTGACCTGGGGTGATAGATGGTCACAAAAAAAAAAAAAAAAGAAAAAATTTCCAAACTTTGTCTGCTGAATTACCTTCTGCTGTCCTTTGCTTTTAACACATGCCACTCCAGCTGCTACGCTGATATGAAAAATACCTCCACCAGGATCTGAGTGCAACTGAGAGAGAGCAGTCTGCCTGAACTTTCAGAGAACATGGAGGAAAGAAAAGGTCTTTTGAATTTATTCATTTCTAAAAGGTTTTAATTCAAATTTGTCCCAGAAAATAAAGAAAGCATGAGTCCAAGTGAAGAGGTAAAGACAACCCACTGAGAACAGCCATTAACCTGTGGACCCAGCCTTGTCTCTGCCATGAACAGAGCAGAAAATGAGCCAAGTAGAGGAAGCACTACAGGCTGGGTGAGCCGACACACTCTCCCCATTTAAAATAGAGGTGACAGTAGACTCACATAGATCAGTGTAAGTTTGCAACCATACACCATGGCAAAAACATCCATAAACAAACAGAATCTCTGTAACAGAATTCACATAATATCACAGACTTAAACGAGAAACTTATTTCAAGAGTTAGGTGCTATAGTATGCAGTGGCAGACGCTTACCGGATTATCCTACCACAAGAAAAAGGATCAAAAGGAGTGCTTTTGGAAGGAATCAGCATTTTTTTTTAAACCCTCTTATCACCAAGCCAAAAGTCAGCAGCCAATTTGACCCAATCAAAGGGCAGGTGTAAGGTGGTGCCTCTATGCTCTTCATGCCAGGGTATCCTCAAACTGTACTAAGATGAAGACAAGTTGTAATAGCTCAGAGGACCAAAAAATTCAAGGCAGATCACATCAGAGTTTAAATAGTTTAGTGATAGTCCAGTTCTTGGCCCCTCAGTTCAGGAGGAACATTGAGGTGCTGGAGTGAGTCCAGAGAAGGACAACAGAGCTGGCGAAGGGTCTGGAGCACAAGTTTTATGAGAAGTGGCTGAGGGAGCTAGGGGGGTGCTTATCCTGGAGAAAAGGAGGCCCAGGGGTCACTGTCACTCTCTACAACTCCCTGAAAGGAGGCTGTAGCCGTGTGGGGGTCAGTCTCTTGTCCCGGGCAGCCAGCGACAGGACAAGAGGAAACAGTCCCAAGCTGCGCCAAGAGAAGTTTAAGTTGGACATCAGGAAGAATTTCTTCCAGAAAGAGTGATTAGACATTGGAATGGGCTGCCCAGGGAGGTGGTGGAGTCACTGTCCCTGGAGGTGTTTAAGGAAGACTGGATGTGGCACTCAGTGCTGTGGTCTGCTTGACAAGAGGGTGTTTGGTCACGGATTGGACTCAATGATCTCAAAGGTCTTTTCCAGCCTGATTGATCCTATGAAGTGACAGATCCAGAATGAATCAAGTTCCTTTCCTTTCCTCTATCCACCTTTCTGTTTCTCTCCCTACCCCACACGAGCTCTCCCGCAGTGACAGCACGTGCTGCTAGGAGCCACTGCCTCCTCATGCTTCTGAGCGATCATCCAGGAAAACAGTGATAAACAAAACCACACTGATAACAGGTCAACCAGCACAGCATCAGACATAATCTGAACGAGCTCTTCATGAGATATGTATAATCTGGGTGTTTACAATACCTCACCTGTGAGAAAAATAAAACATAGTCAGGGTCCCCCAACCCAGAGGAAGGCCTGAAGGTGTGCCTTTGGCAGTATTACGTGAAGGAGAAGAATCCCAGACTGTTGTTCTGACCTCTGTCACTGATTCTGCCTACTCTAGCTGCTTTGTTTTGGACCAAAGAGGGAATTAATAAGTTAGGAAAGAAGTAGAGTCTTATTTCTTTAATTAACTGGCAGCACATTCCTTGAACCTTGAATGAAGTTTTCTAAAAATCAATAATTTAAATTGTAGATAAATCCCAAAAATAGAAGAGTTATTTGCCTCATTTTTCTTCCCCCAGGAAATAAAAACAAAATCAGACAACTATTGGGTCAGTTTCAAGCCAATTGCTACAATTAATAGGGGTTTTACTCTTTCCTGAAATATGCTAAAGCAGATTCTAATGTAAATGAAGCCTAATACAGAAGGACAAATAAAAATGGGGAGGTTGTCTCACTGATTAGATCCATACATTAAAGCCAGAGGGGAAAAAAATCCCACAACATAAAAAAGACCCCTTAAACAACAGAAGTCACCACCACTACTCTTGCCTCTGTCCCATCTTGGATCCACAACTATGGACAAATTGGTAACACATGGGAAATAGCAAGTATGTTGCATCCACTAGTCATTTTAGGGAAAACAATAAGCAGATGTAAGAAAAAACCATTGCAAATAAGGGAATTAAAAGTCTACTATAACCAGTTTTTAAAAAATCCCATGACTGAGGATTCCTTAAAAAAAATAGAACTAGACAGGAATTAAAAAGAATATGTTGAAGATTATTAAAGTATATTTGAATGACAAAATTATTACTCCCCAGAAGGAAGAGTATCTTCTATCTACGTACAAAAATAGATACACACACATATCCTTAATTTGTATTTAATTTACATTCATTCTGAACAGCAGTGAGAACAGAATGAAGGATGTGTTGTCTCTAGACTGAATAAAAAAACCCCCAGCAATTTAATTTTGAAATACACAGCGAGGAAACAAAACAAACCCACGTAGCAAATGAAACCAACAGGCAGGAATCTCTCAAGCACGGTGGATAATGCTCCACTTGTTCCATTCCATATCCAGAAACAACACAGATCAAAGAATATTCCAGACTGCTGATTTTTATCTTCCTGGCAACTGGAATCATTTGAGCCATTTGGCAAAAGTAGATGATGAAAGTTATAACACTTTCCTGAAACTGCCAAATGCCACAAGAAAAGCTTTGGGCATCTGCCACTAATCTGAAACACTCTGGTAGAAGCTGCTAACTCCATCAGTCCACTTAAGAGGATTTCTAAATGCTCAAAATGTTTATAACTGAAAGAGGAAAAATGGGCTGATTACTTCCAAGCCAAGCTCAATATTACAAGTCACAATCAGCAAGAAGTTGGTCACTGCTCCATCTGTCTGAGAGGAACATGAGGAAGGAACAGAATCCACAACAAAAATTCTGCCACAAAAAAAAAGGCCATGAGAAAAAGCATCCATAGAATCTTGGTTGAAGGGAACTGTGATGAAAATGCCACAGTACATCACTACACCTTCATATTATTTTATCAGTGGTGCAAGACTATGGCCACAGAGATTAGAGACCAGTCATGGCTCAGGGAAAAGGGGAAAGCTAACTATCCTGATCATCTTAAAGCTGCTCTGTGTTTAGGGAGCTGGAGTTAAGCACAATGAGACAGCAAAGGAGAATGACCAGTCCTGCTACTGTGCCCTCAAAATTTCACCATGTTCTAATCCAAGTGGAATGGAGGAATCAGGCAAATTGCTAAGGCAGGTGTAGAACTACACGTCTCCCAGTGCCCCAAGATGTCTGCTATGCAGCCAAAGGCCCATAGGCTAAACAAGGCAGTAGCATATGCCAAGCCCATCTCCTCCTTTCCAGGTAAAAACCAAAACAGCAGCAGAACAGGAAAGATTGTGAGGAAGGTGGAGAAAAGAGAGGGAGGAGTGAAAGGAGCAAGGAGGAATTTGTTGCTGATAAGCAAGAATTCCTTGCAGTATGGGAATGTCTTCTCTGTACAAAGGAGCAAAAATATCACCAGGGGAGAGAAACACCACCAGACGGACCTTTGTATTTGTTTAAGAAAACAAAAAACAAACCAAACAATCAGAGATGATTGAACTAACAGTGTTTTCAAATCCCATTTTGGATGGATGTGAGAGAAATGCTCATGAGCTCGGGCTTCTGCCCAGAGTAATGGTGTATTCAGGGAAGCAAAAGAGCCATCAGTCTAGTCCAGTCCTATACTCCAAATGTGAGAGTTTGTGTAGACATTACACCTAAATTGTAAGCACAGACCTGGTCCAGAATCACATTGCTGGCTTCTTTTAAGTAGTATTGGACTGAGTACACAAAAAAAAAGGAGTTTGTTAATCTGCATTTTAAACTGTGGAATTAGAACAGCCTACACTGCTTTATCTTGCTAAATTCTACATATTCCTTCAAGCTATAAAACATGACCAGTGTGATTTCAAGGATGCTGGGAAATTGTGGATGCAAGACTAGAAATTGCTGAAAAGAGGTTAAAAGGGTGATGATACATCAGTAGCAAAGATTAGAACAAGATTTTATTTGCCCAAGTTTTAAGTAAATGTGCTATTGCCCCTTCACAATTTTATTTCAAACAAAGGTCTGTATGGAAAGTAGGAAAATGCAAATCTGGAGAGACTTCAAAGAGAGAACTTGATGACATCAGGGGTATTTACACTGACAGCAGCATTATGGAATTCACAACATTTTTAAATTGAGGACATGGCTCAATAATTGCCAGTCCTGTGCACTTACATATTCTAATTGAAATTTTACATTCTGACATAAACTACGAACCCTAAATATAGACAGTCTGGTCTTTTCTTTGGAATTTGCTACTCAAATATATCAATTATGGCAATTTAATTGGACATGCTTTTATTTTTATTAAAAATAGCTGTTTGAAAAGTTCAAGCCAGCCAGTTCAGTACTGTCAATAGCAAATGATAAAACATTTCAAATTACTTGTATTACCTTTAAGGAATGCAGTAATTTTCAAGAGCCAAACAGAACAAATAATCTAAATGATTACTTAGCTTATCTACTAATAGGCTGTATGTAGCTGTCTGATGATGTACTCTTTCATTATTCCATTAGTGGAATCAGCTAATAAAACATGAATGCAAAGCCCAAATATTTTGGACAGTCACCAAAGTCCCATGGTGGCTTTATTTCCCAAAATAAAGACTTGACTCCTCGCACGACAGTGACAGCAGATACCATTTAAACTGGGAGAAAAGAGTTTCTAATAGGTTTAACATGGCCAGCCCCAAACCCTCAGCATTTTTGCTCCTTCTTCCTGTCTTTTTTAAAGTTGTTTCATGCAAGTAACTTGGGGAACACAAAAAGAACAGCAGAAGCAGGGCACACTTGATACCACTCCACAAGATGAAGAGACCCACTTGCTGGAGCAATGCACTTGTTTAAACACAGAGAGGTGGGAAGAGAGGCCAGCAATGAAGGATGTGTACCAATTACTGTTTCCACACAGAATCCCACAGAGAGCAATAATGCAAGAATCCCATTCATTTTGTTGGGATTCATTTATTTTCAAATGTTAGAAGTTACTGCAGCACATAACATAGGCACAGTAATAGCATCACTAGGGTACACTGGCCATTGTAGTTTGGATCATTGTGAAAGACATTTTTTATTACAAAAAAACCCCCAAAAACCCAAAGCCTAAAAAGTGGGTGGAAGGATATCAGTATTTAAAGAGATGTGTTGTATAATGTCTGCCACTGAAACCTTTGGAACAGGAAAAATCAAACACTCTTCAAATTAAGATATAAATGCTGTTACAAAGTTTCAATGTGGAATTAATGGTCTGGGGGGAGGAAAACATTCTGGCAAAGCACTGATACAGCAAAACACTGGGAAAACTTAAAGTGTACAAGCAGGCCTACTGAAATGAGAGCGGGGAAGATTTGAAGGTAAGGTAAAGACATGCCCATGCTTAAATATTCTTCTGTTAATGTGTTAGGGGTCATCTGCTAATTGTCTTTACAAATAAATCTGAATAAAATTTCAGAGAACCCTTTTAAGTTTCTTGCAAATTTAAAAGCCTCCCCTACCTTAAACTAGGACCTAGAGAATGGAATCTGGGAAAAAAATTAAGATTTGTTCTAACTTTTAGATTTACATTTGGTGATTTGTGTTATGCCTTATTTCATAAAACACATAACTAAAGATCTTTCTGGCAAGCAATGGCACAGAATTGGGCATGAAGTGGTCTTGAAAAGGTCACCCACACCAGCATTTCTCAGTCTCTTTAAATCTAAAGCTCCCATGAGCCTTTCTGAAAAAAACCTGAGTGGCTGTTTTGAGCAGTGTCACCATAATTCATCTCTGGCCCGCTCCAAACCAGATCTAACTTTGAACATCTGTAAATTTTTCCCTAATTTGCATCACTACAGCTTCCTGCTTCTTTTGTTCAGATGACATTTCTTGCCACGCCTTACAACATCCTATGGTCCACTGATTGAGATACACAGATTTAGTCCACCTTACTGCCTAATATGTGACCAGTCATATCTGACAGGCAGCTGTTTTTACATTTCCCCAGTGGCAGAGATGGCACAATCTCTCCAGCCAAGCTATCATAGAGGTATAAATACCTCAGCTTGGGCAACATTTTCCTAATGCTAACTTAAACCCTACAGCAATACAATCCTGTTACTTTGTGTCCTAATTACAATGATTTTACTATTATTTACTATAATCTCCATTCTCCTGAAAACTGTGCTAAGGCACGTGGAAAACGAAGAGGTGATGGGTGACAGCCAGCGTGGCTTCACCAGGGGCAAGTCATGCCTGGCAAATTCCGTGGCTTTCCATGGTGGGGCCACAGCACTGCTGGACAGGGGCAGAGCAGACTTGTCTACCTGGACTTGTGCCAAGCATTTGACACTGTCACGTGTGACACCCTTGTCTCTGAACTGGAGAGACATGGATACAATGGACGAACTTCGGCAGGTTTCCCCTGAAACCTGAGGTACACAAACTGACACCGAGCAAGACGAGGAGCAATAAACATTGGCAAGCACAAATAAATGTTCATTTAGAACATCAATATTCAATAAGAATAAATGCCAAATTCTAAAAGTCTATATATCTATCTACTGCTTCTTTCTTAGCCACAAGGCCTGTCAGAGAAGAAAATTAGATTGTTTTGACATAATTTGGTATCGAAAAATCTGTGTTGGCTGTTACAATTGGCATATACAGTTTGAGATGTCAAAAGATTTATATCATTGGAAAGGTAGGGCAAATAATTGAAGCTCTGATGGGCCTAACAAGACTGTCGTAATAAAGAAATCACTCACAGGAACTTCGTTCAGCAGAGCAAGCCATCAAAACTGCAGCTAATACTCAGCCAACTTGCTAAAAGAGAATTACTTCTACTCTAAATTTATGCACTCTGTATCGAGGAAAGCATGAACTAAACGTATGTAACACAATATAAATCTCAGAAGAGAAGAAATTCCTTTTCTTCTGACGTTGCTCTTCTTGCGTAGCAAATCTGGCGACTGGCAGTACATTTTAATCCAAATATGCGCACATACAAAATTACAGATACATCTCGCTCCCCCAGCGACTTTATAACATGTTGCTAGGTAACAGTGCATACAAGTCAGGTTTCAAGACCTTCAGTAAGTCACCATAAAATAACTGCATAGGCCTTTTGCATGAATAATGTACATTTGTATCCTTTCTCTGATGCCAATAGATCAGACACGGAAAACATGACCGTCTGCCAAACTGTGAACAGCTTCCCATCAACTGCTACATGAAAAGCCACACACCAAATTGTTGCATGTTCTCTCAGCTTCCAGGGTTTCTCCCCCTCTCCTGCACTCTGCTCTCATTGCTGCTACATGCAGCCATCATGAGCACCACCCTCCCCAGGCCAGCCCTCCTGACGTGCAGAGCCTCTTCATGCACAGCAACCCGAATTTAAGATCGACGTCGGAACAACAACATGTGTGGGACAGCTGTGTGACAGCGTAAGATGGATTTCATATCGAGTCCAAATTTGAAGCTCAAGTAAAGAAATGTATGAGCAAATCAAACCAGACTCATCCTGCCTGCTTTTTGTCAGTCAGAGTAATAATTTATATCAAGAGATTATTTAATATTTTTTTCAGGGGAAAGTCCTGTGGCTTCTTCCAACCAACACAGCAAACCATTTGTGCCAGCCCAAGTCACCTCCTGCTTGCCCTCAGCTGTTTTCTCTTTTCCTGGCTGGCTCCATGAAGCCTCAGTCTTGATTTCTTCTATTAACCCATTCTACTCAATTCCTCACAGAACTGTGATCCCAGAGGTATAAAGATCTGGGAAGACGAGTGGAGGAAGATTTTCTTAAACAAATGGCTGTGGTTTCACCAAGGCTGGGCATTAAGACAGAGCTAATTCCTTAGAGTATCAGACAATAAAATTTCCTCAAATAGAACTTACTTTCCATTTAAAGGAGAAAGCTGACTAATTATTTTCTTTTTTAAAGGTTATCTTCTATCTCCAAAATCTAAAACTTCCCATAGGAACTGAGATTTCCTTGTGAAACAGAAGTTTCTTGAGCGACATTTTTCCTGACTTCTTCCTCTTCAAAAATTCAAGGTCAATTTTGAAAACATTTGGCATAGGACACCTCCCCAGCATATCAGCTGTTCTGAAGTATTCAGTCAAATCAATAAAAGAGCACGTAAAATATAATAGATACACCCTAAACACATCCTACACTTCAGTCTCACATATGAATGCCATTCTTACAGCAATAATCTGACGGTGAGAAAACACTGAACACACGCTTAGCTTTAGGTACAGATTTCAATTAAAATATTAATTTAAAAAAAATCTGTACATGAATCTCTAGGACTATGCTTCTTTTAAAACGCTGTAACATTCACACTTCCTTTCATTTACTACGTAGACCCGTAGACCTCAAATACTACTCTGAAAGGAAGGTGACCAACACTTTATTCGTCCTTTTTAACAGGTGGGTAAAGGCAGAGAACTTAAAAACTGAATTTTTGAACATGCTGGGCACTTGGATGACCCTCTGATTTCAAACTACAACTACAGGTATTCAGCATGCCTGGAAAACACACCACAAGAGATTTGCCCATGTAAATGCTAATGAATGTGAAAGTCTGGATAAATAGTTCTCACACCTAATCCCAGCAATTAAACAGCAAAACCCCTCTCTCCTCTCACTGTTTCCCCTCTGCCCTCCATCATACACCTCTACTGTCAAAAGAAACAAGAAATTATAAGTTAAGAAGCTACAATGTTTTTCTCCTTGCAATTCCATGACTTAGCAAACCCAAGACAAAGTGCCTCTTAGCCCATAAAGGAGCAGTCGATGCTGCTGCTCAATTACCTGACAGCTTCATAAGAAAATCTGATGCCATCTTGACAGAGATGTCTTGGCTGAACAGTGCTGATGCTGTATTGGCCACAAAGTCAGAGGAGTCTTTCAGCTTCGTGTTGTTGGGGCCTCTGTCAACAGTGCTAAGAGGAAAAGGTGCAGCTGAGGCGCCAGTGTCATCTTTGGGCTCTTCTTTCACCAGCAAAGGTGGAACCCCCCCACCAGGCTGCCCAGCCACGTCGGGTGTTTTAGATACAGATGCTGATCCCGTGAGGTCAGGCCCCGCTCCTTCCCTCTGTGGTCCCGGGCAGGAGTCACTGTTTAGCTGTGGTGACCCCTTCGCCTCAGTTTCTGGCATTTCCTCCTTCACTTTAGACTCTGTCCTGAGGAAATGTTGATGGCAACGCATGTGGAGTTTCAGGCTGAAGTGGCGGGAGGGGGGAAAAGGGCATAGCTGGCATTGGAAGGTCTCACCCCTGTCTTGGTGCTGATGAACCTGGTTCAAGAGGCGAAAGATAAAAGCATGTATTAAGCCAAGCAGATTAATAGCATTGTAGAAATCTCAACTCTGCATTTCTCACACCATTAAAAAAAAAAAATTTAACTAATGAGTAAACTGTCCATTCTGAGCATTTGGAAAGTGCTCAGACACCAAGAACAGTAGGATTCTTTCACACAAGTCAAAGAATATAAACATCAGACCCAAGTGAAAACAAGAAAATCAGGAACATCTGTTTCTGCAGCTTGGAAATGATGAAGTCTGCTTTGGATCAAACAGTCCTTACAACCAGATCCTGATGACCTGTCAGTGCATAAAGACTTCCAAGCTATAACTAATAGCTTTCTTGATTAAAAAACAAACATCACTTTGTGCAACCTAACTAATAAAAATTGTTCAGAGCAACCCAGAAAAAAAAAACAACAACCCAACCAGCACAGCAATGTCCATCATTGATTTATGTATTATTAGAGTAAAAACACAGCACCTGGCAATACCGAGGAGCTATTGAAAGAGTTTGCTGCAAATTAATTCTACCAGAAAATAAACAGCTCTTCTATGATAAAATAGAAGCATGAGAGATGGTGTCTGCCATTTATTCTAGTTTATCAGTCAATTAAGGATCACAGTTAATCTTACTGTCCTCATATTTTGACTGCAGGCTTTTTGTCATAGAGCCTGCATGCTCCAGTATGAATACACTGCCTGGTATCCTCAGGCTCGATCCTGATTACCTTTTAAAGGGAACTCCATCCATCCGTATGTAATGGCTCACGTATTATATGAACAGACACACTCATTAAACTAGATAAGCTATACACATACAATTATACAATTTCTTGCTTCATACGGTACTCGTTAAAGAGAAGGAACAACTGAGCCCAGCCTAATAGCAGCAGGGCTGTTGAAAAATCTTTTCTCTATGGCTTCACAAATAAATTTTAAATCCTGACAGCAGCACTCCAGGCTACTCCCTGCAAAAAGGCTGGCAAATACATACATTTGTTCCTTACTAATGGATGAACATGTGATCAGGGCACACTGGCACCAGCTGAGCTCCACACATTCGCTTTCACTTGTGACTCAAGTTGGTTGGAAACATTTCAGTGAGACAGATTTTTGTTGGAAAATGGCAATTCGTTGAATGCAAAATATTTCACCTGAAACATGGAGAGGTTTGATGAACTCTTGGCAAACAAGGTGCGATTCCCTTACCCTACTGTGTGGCACTCTTCCTTCTCCCTACTCCCTGGGCTTGGCTCAGAAGCAGACAGCTGTGCCAGGGATCCAAGGCTTGCTGCTACAGCCTGGGAGTCCAAAAGCCCTGTGGGCTGCAGATCTACAAGAGGGAGCTTGGAAAACCTAGCTTTAGCTAAGGCTTTCAGCACTTTCCAGTCTCCTGCGGAGCTGAGATTTAGATCCCGAGGGCCCTGGTGCAGACACTGCAGAGATCCAGGGTAACAGCAGCATTTCCCAAAGAGGGCTCTGTCAGAATTCAGGCTGGACTTTCCCACGGTTATAGACTTGGCCTGATTCATTTTCTATATATTAAGAGGAACTCAGTCACAAGCTCAGATCCAGGATTTCCAGCTCTATACAAGCCCTCAGCTCAGGTCTGTTAAAACATGAAGCTGGGACATGTTCCTCTTTTTGTACTTTTTGCATTCAGTGAAGACACATTTCACCAGTGCTGCGTAACTTTTCATTCAGTGGTTCTTCGGGGGCTCTGGAGGTGCTAGACAGATAGCAAGAGAGAATTTCTCTTGGCCAGAATGACATTCTCAATACTGTATAAGCATGACATTTACAGAGAAAGCAATTCTGGAATCTTGTAATTGCACCTGACAACGACAAAAAAAAAAAAAAGTAAGTAGCTAATGCTAACCTAACATAGATTTAGAGCAACCTTGCAGAAGAATAGCAGCACAATAAATTCTAAACATTAGCAGGTTACAATGAAAATGCCAACCAGATTGCCTGTCTACACTACTGGAAGCAGGACGGTCTGTGAGCACAGCAGTGTGTAAGCGCTCTTCACACAGAACACCAAGATGTACTCAGGGCAGCAAGCACCCTCACCATGGCAACTTTATCTCTTACACCCACAGATTCTGTGTGCCAGGGTTTCTCTCCAGGATTCCCTTCAATCAACATTTCCCTGCCTATGTATTTAACTACATCTTCCAGAGGCCCCTATCACAGCCATCAATACGATGCCTTCAGAAGGCTGTCACTGCTGCAGGCGGGTGACAAAGCCCGTGTGGGAGCCCACCTTCTCTCCCTGGGAGTATGGCATGCCACCCCTGCAATATCTTTTGAGAATGGATGAAAATAGGAGCCACTGATTCATTTGATTTGGATTTTTTCTCCTACCCAAAGACAGTAACTCCATCACCAATGGATTTCTCATAAAATAAAGAATGTTTATAACTCGCAGCCAAGGAATGACAGAGTTCAAACCCAAATATTTTGAGTATTGAAAGGAAAAAATTTAGATCTAGAAAAAGAAAAAATGAAAAATACATTAAGCCGAATGTTTAGCCCCAAATGTCCAGAGTCCATTCCCACCAGAAGATTTTAACTTTTATTTTATTTTCAAAAATAATTAATAATAATTTAAAAATCTGAACACTAAAGCTAAGCTAAAATCCCTCTAAAGGAAAAACTGTCTCTTATTTTCCCATTCAACAGCAGCTAAAAGAGCCAAGAATTGCCACTCTTTGCCATTTGGGGGGAAAAGTCAAGGCAGCAACTACTTGCTGCAGAATAAAAAACAAGAAACCCCGTAGAGCTACACAGAAAGCCGCAGGGGAGATTTAGGCCACGCAGTGTTACAGTCCAAAAGGCTGCCTGCTCCCTCCACGAGGCACAGAATGGCTTTTACACTGTGCTAATGCTACCCAAACCATCAGATGTCTTCTTTAGACTCAAGCAGGCTCCTCCTGCAAGAACCACAGGCAGGAGGAGACAAGAGTGCAGCTGGCAGGTTTTCCCCAAAGTGCCAGTCTGAGCCCAGCTGCTGCCAGATTTGGATGTCTCTGAATTACACTGCAACAAACCACAGCGCACAACCTGCCCATACACAATGCTTCTTTCAAAATCCCATCAAACTACTGTTTGACTTATGCCAGAACCACTTAAGGGTTTCTGGCTTTGGAGTTTATTTCCTTTAACTGGGGATGTCCTCCTTGACTGGGCAAAGTACTTGTGTCATCTTTATTTTAACCCTACAGCCTGCCCAGTCTCAAATGATATTTTGTGGTTCTGCAGTGTTTTCAGTGTGTGCTTGCTATGACACATGCAGTAATTTTCAACAGAATTATAGTGTCCTTACAAACTTTAGGCCTTGTTTGAGGACTTGGGTACAAGTTATCTGTTGGTCAAAATTTTTAATTTTTGTTTCGCTTAGTTTCTCTTGCTGCCTCCTCATTCTCACACAACAAGAAAGAAAAAAAAAAAAAAAAAGAGGCCATTCAGTTTATCTTCTCTATCAAGCATTATTCTGATCACACCTCTCTCACCCTCCTGGCAGTCCCGTTCTTTTCAGCTTCTGTCTTCAAAGGGAGCCCTTTCTTGCCATCGCACTAATAATTTCCACTGCCAGCTTTTAAAATCCCTTCTATTTCTCATATGTCTTTTTTGATGCAGTGACCAGAAGTGGCAGCATACCATATGCTAATAGTAACATTGTTACATTTTCAGTGTTATTTCTGTTTTATTCTCCAGACACTCAAATATCTAATGTGCTTTTTAACCACTGCTGTGCATGCCAAGAAAAGGTTTTCATTGAACTGTCTACAACAATATCCTGATATTATTCCTGAGCAGTTACAGTTCATTATATCTGACAGCCAGGTGCATTATTAGACTCTGGTTTCCAAGGTACAGTACCTTCTATTTGTCAACAATAACTTCATTTGCCCCCTTGTTTATCAGCCAGCCAGCCTCTTTTTGTTCGCTTTCAAGCTTTGCCTTTTTTAATCTCGATTCACGCACATAAGGTTGTACCATCTATAATTCTCTTACCCACAGTCATCACTCTGGGTAGATCACATTTGCTAAAATATGCACAATCCCACTTTTAGTAATGGAACACCCCTCTGTTAGCCTTTTGTCATGCTTAAAATTGCTAATTCCTTCCTACCCTTTGTCTTACCGTCTCTTGGTGAATTTCTAATTTGCCATAGCACATCACATTGCTTAATTTATTTGGCAGCTTCTCTGAGAAGCTTTGCCAAAGGCTTTTTTTATAGACCAAATAAATTTCAACTGATTGTTAAGTCTGTGATTTTCCTGACATGCTCAAAACATCTTAGTAGAGGAACACATGATTTTCTTTCACAGAAACCACATGTCCCTATCATATCACATCATTTGAATCATTGCGCTGGTTTTTCTTCTTTTTTGTGGACATCGCAACTTTCCTGGTATCATAAGCCACTTCTTAAGTCATCTTTTCATCCTTAAAAGCAACATCCCTGCTGATCTACCAGCCATACAGATGTGCCACAGTTACAAATACATGTGATCCCACCCAAGAGGGTAAAACAGGAGTAGGGGTGAGGAAAAGGGTGTCACAGGCACATCCTGCAACTTTGTAGCGCTGCTAAAGTTCATCTTTTCCATTCCGCTTCCCTAAAGCTGGGTAATGCCTTGCACTGACTCTCCTTTCTGGTTATGAACACAGGCACTCACTTTTATTTTGTGGGATTTAACAAGGGTTTTTTGCTATTATTTTAAAAATTAAGTACACTTTCCATTTTGCATCTATCACGTGCCCTCTTTTCATTTCATGCTCTTTTCCAAAAAATTCCCTCATCTTTAAAATACTGCATTTTCAGAAATTGAGAGAGCTATGGTGCTAGGTTTTGATATGATCCTTCCCCTCAGGACACATGTTACTTATATAGTATTTTCTTTTTTAAGCTATTACCTTGCTTTGCTTGAAAACAAAGGGGGAAAAAAGGCCTCTCTGCAGGGCTGGACTGGACTAGGTGTTAAAAAGAAATAATTTTTTTGAAAAGATTTAAGGTAGGAGTCCATATCCTGTCTTATCCTTATCTCATACACAAAAAGTGAGATTAAAAGTAGGTACCTGAAGTCACCTGTAGTACCTGTCTGAGACTCAGGGCACTGATCTCACGTGTTGAAAATCTGTACAAGTTTGCATTATCTCCCCTCAGCTGATGGGGAGGTCATGGAATCCCAGGTGCCTCCCAGGGCTCCTAAAGTTTAACTTAAAGATAAACAAAACCCTCTCCCATATAACACAGTCAACCTCCCTCTCCCAAGAAGGTGAAGATGCTTTAAGAAGAACCAGTCCCATACTTCACCAAAATGGATTAGGAAAGCTTATTAAATTGTCTGACACTAGCTGAGGAAGAAAGAGAAAAGCAAATCACCAGTGGGCACTGAGCACCTGGTCACATTCCTCAGGACCTATCCTGGTTCCCACTATCACATAATTAATAGCCTCTCCCTAATTGTGAGGCTGATTATAACCCTCTTTGGATTAGACAGGAACATTAATCTGGCTCTCACTGAGATGGTTCCTCTTCATAAGCAGGAAAATCCTGTGGTTGAGCATCACATGACCAGCCTTCCACTGCATTAAACTTTCCTGTTAAGCTGCTTCTTCTCTTCCTTCATTTTCTATCATACCATCATGTTCCAGCACACGTTCACAATGCCAAATTTCTTTTCCACTGCTGGAACAGCTAGCTCACCCATTTCTGCCTTGTGTCTATATAGCAGCACAAGGAACATTTCTAGATATTGGTTTTGGCCATATGCTCCTCTTCCTCACTCCCCCTTCCAAGTGCTCAGGCTAATATCCTGTTGCTTTCTTGGAACGTATCTGTATGATCTCACAGCCTATCTGTCCACCAATTGCCGAGGAAGATATGTGCATGATCCAAAGGCACCAAAGTCTGACTGATGCTCATGGTATTGCTCCAAGGAGAATGTAATCCCTACCAGGAAAAACAGAGAAGCCTGACTACATCTTGCTGAATTGAACCACAACTGAATATACATTTTGATAAACAGAGAGAAAGACTCAAGCGTAATACTTGCTGTCTGCTTGGACAAGACACCTCTCTCATTTACCCATTCATTTTGTCCAGCTTCATTTTCAGCTCAGTACTCTCAGCAGCCCTGGGAACCATGCTATGATACCAGAATCTAATGCTGAGATGCTCCCCCCAGGTTCCTGGGAATAAGAGCCCAAACTTGTGGTTGCACATGCACTACAATTTGCCTCCAAAAAAGACTAATAAAATCCTGTACTGCGTCTATTTTAGGAGTTTTCTAAGGTGTCTATCACGGTGGAATCTAAACACAATATAACGATTATAGTTAACACTCTGTGCCTTAAAAGGCAGGCTTGTTTGTTTTGTGTCTGTGTGGAAACTTTCCTTCTGTTTCCCTTCTTGCGCCTTTCACTTCCTCGCCTCCAGTTGTGAGTTGGACCTGGCAAAGTGCCCTTAGTGGAAGAAACCTTCATCCATGTGGTGGGTAGCACATGCAGATCCGAATATGGGTCAGGGCTAGAATTATTCCAGCTCTCTATTAAGATTTTTCTCCATAGCAGGGGATGAGACACCAAAAAAGTTGGCAGCGTTGTGTTCTGGGTCAGTCACTTAGACATGTTATAATTACCATAAATTACACAGTGTATATATTATATAGCTCCTGGTCATTAGCCTAAAGACACAGTAAGGAGGGCCCATATGGACACCCACAAACCCCTCATGTAAATTAAATCTCCAGATAGCCAGTTTCAATGGAGAATGCCTACAAGAACCTAGAGAAATAAAAATAAGGCAGTTCAAGCTCATGGCTAGGCTGCCCAGGAGGAAGCAAAGATGAAACAATCAGATTTTGAGGACTGCAGCAGGACAAAATACCTCAACACATTTTGCTTTTATCAATAGGGAGAAAAACCTGAAAACCAAAGAGTAGCATAAAGGAAAAAGGTTGGTTTATTACAGCATCCTGGAATAAAAGTTGGCTTGTAACGAATGACAAACACCAGCCCAGTACCTTAGTTCTGAGTGGCCTTTTTGGTTTTGAAAAATGTGTCTTCACCTGTAGCCACAGCTGACACATGGGGTGAAAGGGATGGAGAGGTAGAAGCAGCTCCATCTTCATGGGCTGCCTGCCAGGAAGGAGATAAGGGCAGGTAGCTCCCAAAGGATACTAAGACAATAAGAAAACTCAAACATCCAACTGGCATAACCAGAACACTGCACCCCAAGTACCTCCCAGCTGTGCTGTACCATTTCTGGTGTGTATTCAGTCCATTTTGAATGATGTTGGCTTATAGACATGCCAGTTATTATAACATCATATACATATAGATTTAAAGGCAACACAATTTTATAATGAGGAAAGAAATCTGATATTTTTAAAATCTTGTTATCAATTTATACTTCCACAAAAAGGAATTCAAATTATGTCTAACACTTTCGGACACAAGACTAACATGCCCCTTCCTCATTCACCTGTTTCTATTTTGATGTGATAGAAAATATTTTTCTTAATGGTCTAGCCAGTTGAGGAAAGTCTATGAAACTGACTGAAACTAAAATAAAACATTTTTCAGACTGTTGTGCTTGTGATTCTTTACATCCATCTGTAAGACCAAAAAACAAACGCAAACCACCTGGTTTTGTAAGACAATTGCTTTCACCTCAAATAGGGAGAGTTTTCCCAGCAAAGATGCCCAAGTCCCTCATGACCTGCATGACTGGACTGCAGTGACTGAGGACACTTCAGATCTGGCTGAAGGTGGCTGTAATCTCTCACATAGAGCCAAGCAGGCCTGACTCTGACCTCAGTGATTTCTAACTGAGCATTACCTGGTCATAATCACCATATTACCAAACAATTAACACTACATGCTACCTGACTGTACAAGGAGGTATGTTTTAAGCAGATGCAGGCTCAGTTAATGAAAGCATTAATGCTGGGAGGGGAGCAGAAAAGAGCACAAGGGCCTCAGACAGCCATCACACTTTGAGAACACACAGAGATGGTAAAAAAGTCCCTGATTTTCTCCAACATCATACCTGTGACCACCTGCAGAAATCACCAGGCCAAAAAGGAAGGGATAGACCCTCAACCTTCAAATAATAATTTTTGCTAGTAAGGCAAAAGAAATTCAGGGAACAATTATCTCTGCAGGGAACAATAGGGATTGTCCTTTACAAAGCAGGGGGCAACAACAGGTCTTTGCCAGGGAGTAGTAATCTTCTAGGTGATGCAGGCTTCTGTGCAGGTTGCCAACAGCTGAAAACAAACAAACAATCAAAACCCCCCACACTTTCTTTCCACACTATGTTCCCATTTTATCTATTCATCCTCTGCTTAGGATGGCCATCTGTGCCCTTAGTCAACATGGAACACCAAGTCCTAAAAGAGAGAGCCATAAACACTGAGCTTACTTGATGAGGATTAGCATGATGCACTGAGGATGCCTGGGAAGAATGCATTGATCTACAGTAGAAGTGTTAAGGAATGAACCTTCAGACTTCAGGGGGATGATTTCAGACTTAGCAACAACTTAAACCATAGCAAGATCTGATGCTGTGACCAGAGGAATCTGAATTATTTACACAGAAGGGAACAAGCAAGGCTCTAAGCAAGGCCATACTCTTGTTCAGTAAGCTCAGATTCTGCAATAGCGTATATGAAACCCGAACAGGCATTTCTGTCCCACCTCATACCAGTCTGATACACTGTTACACACATTCATCTAAAACAGACAAAATGGCAACTATAACAAAATACTTCACTATTATTATAAAACTCAACTGCATTAACAAGGGAAATTTTCTCACTTCAGCTTCTTCATCAAAGGGCTAAGAGGACAGGTACCATTCTTACTTCATCAAGAATATTCTACAGCTTTCAAGACATTGCACTTTGTTTTGCAACCATGTAGTACTTCAGCTAAGCAGACACTGAGTTGCTTCACACTTTTACATTTTTCTGTATCAACACAGATGTTGCTTCCTTCAGAAGGTCATCTTCAGCTTGAGCCCAAAACTTAGGCTGAGTTTAAACTCAATGGAGACACTTGAAAATAAAACATTACAGCATAATCTGTCATTCATTTTGGTTTGGATGATTCACTGCTGAAGTAACCACAATTAAAAGCTACAGCAAGAAAAAAGTTAAAACTGCAGGCCTGTCTGTAGAAAGCAATGGAGAGACCCCTGCTAGAGCTGGCCAAGTCGGTTTGGCCACCTAATGTGAGACACTGGCATGCAGGGCTGTTAGCTGGCATCCTGGAGAGCAGCACTGATAGGATTGCGTGGTGTCACATCCCAACCAACATCCCTGCTTCTGGTGGTTCCAAGTCTGGAACTGAACCAGTCACAGACAGCTTGTGCTGCACCGAATTGACATAACCCAAGGCAGTTTCCACATTGCATAAAACAGAAAGGCAAGCAATGGAATAAAAGTGATTTCTCTCTCTTTTTATGGTCTCTTCACTTAAGTATAGGCATCGTTCGTAGTACAACTAGGGAAATTCTGTTCTTGCAAATGAAAACGAAATAGCTTTGCTATCCTATCAGTTTTTGACTGACTTTTTGAGCATTTTGACTGTCAGTAAAGATTTCCCTTACCTTCATGTGTGATTTGAGGTTGTCCTTGCGTGCACAGCGGAAAGGACAGAGTGGGCACTGATGGCTCTTCAAACCTGTGTGAATCACCATGTGCCGTTTCCAGTAACTCTTCCTCTTGATAACCAAACCACAGATGGGACACTGGAAAGGTTTTCCCCCTTCTTCTTCTGAGGCTTAGCAGAAGGGGGGAAAAAAAAAAGAGAGGATCCTTTACAGCCACTTGTCAAATACTTTCCCCTTGTAAACATACTCAAGACATCATTTCTTAATGCTAGAGTTTCATCTGTAAAGAGACACATCAGTTAAACAGGTACCAGAAGTTTCAGTTCCTCCCCCGTGCATACCTTTTCCCCTGGATCTAGTTATTATCCCTCTGAGAAAGGTCACCATAATTTATAAAGGTTAATGCCCCAAACTTCCTTTCACTAATCAGTAGAGGATGCTACTCTCTCTCACCTGGTCCTAATGTTCCTCATAATTTAACTGCACTGAGATGAATGCCTCTCATAATCATCACTTTTCAGCTTCATTTCCTATCCAAGGCTGGTTGTAGCAGAGTATGGAAAATACGCTTAACTGTTAAAAAATGATCCATTTCCACATGTGATGGTCAGCCAGCAGCAAAGCAGGATATAAAGCACAGAAGAATCCACAACTTAACTGAAAAGCATGCTGGTATTGCATACCAGATATATCTAACACCAGAAGTGAAAGACTTCAGAAGTCCTGCTGCTGAAATTGTTTAGTTATGGCTCAAGCAGATACGCTGCAGCATTGGCCATCAAAGGTCTTCAGGTCATAGGTTTCCTTTTGCTCCTCTAATTGCCAGGGCTTTAAATCTACTGCCTTTCGAAATGTCTGCACTCTGCTTTACTGCCCAATTCACCTAAAAAAAGGATTTGGCGGCACTGATCAGGAAAATACAGTTAGGCTTCCAAGTGCAGAACCGTCACAAGGTTGAAGGAAAGAGAAGTTCCTTGCTGCTGACTTTGCACAACTACCCATCCATCCGTCCAACCTCTCACAACAATTTCCTCTCATTACTATAAAGAAAGGCCTACTATTACAGTGGAGCTGGATGTCCTTTTCCTCACTGTAAAAGACAAGACTGTTTTCAAATATCCAGAGCTCAGCAATATGCATCTTGCTATTCAAAAATTCTCTCAGACTATTTAATCTCATTACTATGACTGATAAGGATATAGCAAACATCAAATTCCCTTGATGAGGAACTAGGTGATACAAACCTCCAGAAAGATCCATCACGTCCTAAAATACAATTCTTGCTATTAAGTAGGAAACAAAACCACTGTAATTCAACTGATCAGGCAGTCATTATGTAAGTTCAGAAAGGGACACAGTGTCAAAGCATGTACTATTGCAAGTTCAGAAATCCTCCGTGTAAAATATTCTATTACACTTAAAATGTCAGATCTCTGCATCTCTAAAGAGGAAGCCAAAACCAATGTCATAACTGCTTATGCTTGTTTTTAAACATCTTTACTTTTTCCTTCACAAAAGGCAGGACAAAGACAAACTACAGGAAAAAAATACATGGGTAGCATTTTTACCTATCAATTCTTTTCCTTCTATCACATCTTTTATTCAGCCTCTGGTTATCATCCAGAAGAAAAATGTGTAACAAGTTATTACCTGGTTTTGACCCCAAGAAGAATCAAAGGTGATTTAGCATATTACAATATATGCAAACAAGCGGGACGAATGCATGTGACTCCACCAATAACAGCGACAATTACTGTTACTCAGGAATTACGCCAGTGTGCTCCAAAGCTGAGCCACGTTAGGTCTATACTATACTGCATGAAACTCAGAATAAAAACAAATTCACGGGTTTCAGCTCTCCTTCATTTATACAGATGTCTGTTTTCTAGCACAACATTACTCCAGTGAGGAGAGAACCAGCCAGTGCTTCCCAAAGAAGTTTTGGGAACAAAATTGCAAGCATCACAGGCATTAAGTTACACCAAATAAGTATTCAGTCAGTAAAAGAAAGGTCTGTCACCTACACTGTTTCAAAACTATCAGAACTTAACAGATATTCCAGGCTTCCTTTTAAACTTCACTCCAAATATGTGAGCAGTTCATAAAATTAGCAATATTAACAGATAGATAGAAAAGTCGGTCTTCTCTGTACCACTTTACTATTAAAAAATGCAAGTAATGATTAGGTTGACCAAACCTGACATGCCATTTCAGAGGCAGCTACACTCTGATCAGCCATGGCTCCAGCTTCTTGCCTGAAATAATTCTGAGCAAATAGCTCAGCGTGGTGGACAAAAGAGCAGCAGGCATACTCTTATTATTAACTCACTCCTCTTTAAATAGCCTCCATCTTTGCTGCTCCTTACTTACATCTAATTAATCTCACCAAGTATTGATCTCATAACCAAAGCTACATGTTGCTGGTGGGGAAGTGAATCAGATTCGTAACAGCAAAGCAAACTCATCAGTGCATTAAAAGTTCAAAGTATGAGAGGGGGAAGAAAGACCTCTCAAGCTTTATCTACTGGGAAAAGATGCTTCTCTCTGGGAACAAGATAAAAAGTCTCAAGGAACCACCAGACAGACACAAAAAGATAAAGCATTATAAATTTTTTTTTTCCACTTTTAGTGCCATAAGGTTCTATGCACAAAAGGAATTAGCTATGTGTGACATTTATTTTTATGGCAAATACACAAGTTCAGCTGCTTTACTCAACTTTTACAGAAGTGAAGTCTTCAATCAAACGTCACTAAATGTGACATCTTTTCACGAGCTGTATTCCTCCATGGCTGAAGGCATAAAGGAGTCTGGCTTTCCATAATCAACACACAGATATGCTAACAAACACTTTGCTCTTTAATTTCAGTCAGTTCACTATTTAGAGAGGAAAAACTTAATAGCATATCAGAAAATGTTATGGGCATTACACTTCAAAATTTGCTTGGATGCCAACTGGTGTTGGCCCAGTGTGCGTGAAGTGGAAGGATTCACTCTTCCTCTTGGGATACTGGTCCTATGTAGAATAAAGAATGAAGAGCTGTTCCTTAGTTAGCAAGGATCTGAGGCAGTCAGCCCCCATTGTTACCTTTTAGCAGCACAGTATGCTTGGGCCTTCAACAAAGAGAACACTTGCTAGGAATTTGCTGCATCAGAGCTAGTTTATAAAGTGCCAGCACCACCAGCACACTGGTGTGGAGCGCTCCTCTAGTACAAGCTGCACAGACAAATCCCCCAGTTTCTTGGTCAAACACAGAACCTGGCTTTTACTACAACCACGTACTTTTCCCCAGTGGTGTGAACAGCTTTTTGCCCAGCAGGAAATAAACCAAGAACTTCAGCTAAACTTTACCCCTACTTCCTTTCTATGCATTGCTGCCTTTCTTTTATGAAGGCCAGCCCTCATGGGGAGAATTACATTAAATCAATGCCCACATACACACTGGTGTAGCCAGTGTGGGTACTCTTATTCCCACATGAAAGCACCTTTTCTTGGTTTAGCTTATGTTAGTCCAAGAAGGACTTCATCTAAACTAATAAAAACTGTAGGCCAGGCCCATGCCAGGAGTAGTTTGCCACTTTAATTGCCTTGGCAAAACACAGCAGTTAAGCATTTATAGAACACATGTATAACAGAACAAAAACTGGTACTGGCTGCAACTCATTGCATCCCTCTCCCTCCTGTTCCAAGCGAGGGATGAGCATTGCCACCCATCCAATAGCTTCTACCCTATGAGTTTTGACCAGACCTCATAACACCCCTAAACAAAGAGGTTAGGCCAGAAAAACAGCAGTGCAATTACACAACATCCATGTCAGGCCTCATATCTGTACACCGGCTTGCTACACCTGTGCAGCCAGGCTAGTGTTCCTGATAAAACTCAGCCTGAAAAAGCTGGAATATACTAAACCACTTTGTGCATCTCATGACGATACCTGCCATGCTTCCTTTGCCTTTGCAGCAGAACATTGATGACACCTGAAGCCATATGTTCCACCAGAAACACGAATCCATGATGTGAACTTTTTATAGAAAAAGATGAAAGAAATTATCTTTCCTTATTTTGAAGATGGATCATTTAAATTCCCCTGCATGGCTTGCCAGTTCTTTAAAGCTTTTGTTACCCAGACAGTTTCTTCTTCCCTGTAACCCTGATGCCTTGATTGTCAACAGCTGGAACTGATGGAGGAAAGTCAGACGTGTAAAATGGTTCTTGCTGAGCAAATTAGAGAAATGCAGTTTAGTTGGATTTTTTTTGTTAACAACAAAGGATTGTAAAAAAATTTTAATGAAAAGTGGCAACATAATAATATACTCTGGTAAATTAGGACAGGGTAGTAAGCGATTATACAAAAGTCCATTTGTGACAGAGACAGCAGGAGGGAGAATTCTCCCTTGTCCAGGATTTCAAAAGCACTAGTTTTGTACATGCTCACTGATACTGTGAGCGCCCTAACAGAGATTCTTTGATCTTCTCCATTAAATATTTTTGTAGACACATTCTAAACTTGTTAAGAGAGGAAAATACTATTGTATGGAATAAAAGGAAAATAAAACCATACTGAACTGTACACTCATACCTTTAAAATAGGGAAACATTTGTGACAGCTTGGTCTCAAAGAGGTACTTCAAAAAGCTTTTCTATTGTTCACCTAAAGTATCTATTTCTTATTTTCATAAGACATGGAATCAAACCAAATCCAGATCCACTGAAGAGATGTTATATAAGCCTATAGCAAAACAAACACATTTTACTTAGTGGTTCAAATTGCATCCATACCTGTACTAGTAGGTTTGGATGTTCTTCCCTTAGGGACTGGTAGTAACAGTAATTCCAAAGACTGTGGTGGAGTTGCTTTCTCTTGTTTCATCTCCGAAAGCTGCAGGGGATCCTCAGGAACCAGTGATTTCTTCTTCTCAGCCAGGAGGGTGCCTGCAGCCCTTGCAGCAACCTCCTTGAGAAGGGCAGCTGAGGAGGTCATGGAAGCCAGGGAAAGGAAAGAGCTGGCCGGAGGCGGGTGCTCCTGCCCAGGAGTCATGCTTCTTTCACTCACTTTCTTAGATAAAGCTGCTAACGTAGAGCTGGCCGACTGAGAGCTAAAAGGCGAGGAAAAGGATTCAAATCTTATCGTGTCTTCAGTCCTGGAAAAAGATTTGTCCTGCAGAACGGCATTGGCTGCGGCTTTCAGCTTCAGGATAGCTGAATCAGGGGACAAACCACAGGTGGTGGTTGAGTTTGGCAACCACTTACCTTGATTCCATATAAAGTGACTGCCTGCATTATATTGGTCACTTTGTTCCTGTTTCTCAGCAAGCTTTCTGGCAAGCACACTTAGCTGCTGGGCATGGTGAGCAGGTGGAGAGAAGGAGATGTTTGAGCCAAGATTTACGGGGGATTCAACTCCGCCATTGATGGTAACAGCAGCATCCAGCTTGAGGGAGCCAGCCTCCAGGAGCCGCCTCAGGTTACTGCTCAGTGGCTTGTTTGGACCAGGAGGTTCCTCTTCACCCAGAGAGGATACATCTGGAGAAAGGTGCTCCTTGCTTGGTAGCGTGTCTCTTAGTGCCTCATTTTCAATGGATCCCAGCTCTGCAGTGTTGCTGCTCGGCGTTGCGCTTCCCAAAGAGGTATCGGGGGAGGTGGACTGCTCTTGGATTCTGTCCTCAAGAGACAACTTAAAGTTCTCCTGGACTTCTCCATATGATGCTTCCGAAGGAGTTTCTGAAGAATTCCCAAACCAGCGTTCTTCTTCACTGAGCTCCCCTTCCACTTCTTCCTGTCTGGTACCATCTGTGTGGAACCACGAACAACAGCATTATTCCCAAATCTGTGTAAAGGAGTTTCTTAGCATGACTGACCTCTGCATGACCCTCCTGAACAGTCCCCTGACACAACCCCCCTAAAATGCATGGGCTTACAATCAGCCTGGATTCAGTGACCAGAAAAAAAGAGCTTTTCAAAATGAATAAATCTTTCTTAGAAGACAAAATGATGACAAGCCTGTCATCTTTCAGTCTGCATAACTAAAGCAGATAAAACTGCAACAATACATATAAACATAATGTATATTCATATACTGCAAACACTTTTTATTGGCATAGTCCGTACACTCTGCAAAACATTATGAACTCTGGTATAAGGCAGGGATTCAACAGACCAGAAATTACTGGATACTGGTGTATTTGTACAGCCAGCACAGGTGTGCCTTCAAAGGCAGATCAGGTGTGTAGCTACTCAAATCTCAGACCAATCCTGCAGTGACCCCTATCTAAACTAAAATAAAATAAAATTTGTAGTGATTCTTGGCAATTCTTTCCTGAATAGCTGCAATGACTAACACACGAATGCAGGCTAAAGCTCTTATCTCTCCAACCACTTGGGAAAGGAGTATCATACACACAGTGTTGTCTTATACAGACACTAGTTGCTCTTATTTATTTGTCACTGTTCAATAAACTCTTAAAGATCATCCTAAACTGAACTTAGTTTAGCTGAAGAAAAAAAAAAAGAAGTGTGTTGGTCTCACTGCAGTTAAGTTACATTTCCTCCTCTCTGGTAACTGCAACACACCTGAGTCCCTCCTGAGACCTAACTGCCAGTGTTTAAAGCACTGTGACCCTGGATTGCTCTTCTTCCTGACAGGGATTCAAAGTCATACAGATGTGACCAAGACTATTTTTTTTTTTTTTGCAGATCTTCCTGCCCAATCAGAACACAGAAAAGAACAACAGAAATGCTAGAATTAAACTCATATTTATCTTCTCTTGCCAGATACCTCTCACATTTCTTGCTTTTAGACTCAATGTCCCAAGCCACACAAGCATCTTTGTAATCACACTACAGCAAAACAGAAGTATTTAATATAATCCTCCACTGACATTCTGGAAGTAAGCCTGCATGATATGCATTGCGTCTATGATCATGTATTATTCCCAGATTCCCAATTTAATTCCAGCAAATTACAAAACTTGGAGAGAAGTTAATGAATAAAAACTTAGATTTCTATTATTGCTTTGATCCAAAGAATTCGAGGAAAACCCCAGACAAATGCATCATGAGTACAGAGATACAAACGTACACTCTGAAAGCAAAAGGTTTTTTTTTCCTTTTATGTTATACAGAATATGAGGAACAGCCTCTCACAGAAAGTTTCTTTCACTCAAAACCCTTTGGAAAAAAAAAGGCTCCAATATTTTAGAAGCCTGCAATAAACACACTCAGTCATTTACCTCAGATTAGTAATTCAAGCAGAAGAGGGCTAGCATATTCCCTTTTCTAAACAAACAAAAGCCAAACAAACACCCAAGCTCTTAGCTAGAATTATTTTGGTATTGTCCAAGTTAACATCACAGGCTCAGCACTAACAGGTGCATAAAGGCCAGTACCACACACATTCAAATAAAGGAAATAGATGCTAATCAGTTGAACCAGCACTTACACAGGTTAAAGGAGAACTGAATGTATTCCCTTTTCACCCCATGAACATTAAAAGTAACTTGAGCATGTCTGTACAGCTGGGTGCACTCAGATGAGAGACCCATTCACTCATCCCAGATGCAAACAAGTTCTGGATTGGAAGCCAAAAAAGCATCTTACTGGCACTTTTTTATGAAGAGATACACCAAATGCAGGGCACATCCTCTGGGACACAGCCTGGAGCTGACACCACTAACACAGCTCTCGAGCCAGAGCTAGCCTGCTTCCTAACACTTACATCTGTCTGTTTAAACAATCTCTCCTCTCCCCTGCAAACTCCACTCTCTCTGTCTCTGTACTTCCCATCCATTCACAGGGAGGGAGAATTGCATTTCCCTTCACCCAGAAAGCCATTCAAACATTACAGTCTGAGGCATATTTAAGTGAAAATGGATCCAAAAAGGAGTGGATTTTTGTTTTAGAGATATCTACAGCTTAACTAAACCCCCAAACTTCTGTTCCTTGCCATGTACCTCAGTTTCTTTCTTTTTCCAGACATGCACATTCCACACTGGTCTTGCCTATACAAAAGGGCAGCCACCACCATGTTACTGACAGGGAGCAGCAGGAGAGCAGGACTCTTCATTTAAAGGCTTGCTCCCAAGCCCAGGATTTCCCTCCTCTTTAGGTAACGCACTGAGAGCTCCCCCTCCTGTTGCTAATCTACCTGTGACCAATTCAAGCCCTCTCAAAGCTCCATGCAGTCTCTATAATAAAGGGCAAATTTCCTCTGCAGCCTCACTATCCCAAAAGCCAGCAGGATACCTTTTTTTTCCACCAGTGCAGTTTCTGTCTGTAGCCAGAAATCAGACCTCTAACTGCTGACACTGTTCTAATTTTCCTCTTCTCAGTAATTCCCAGTTGCTACAGCACCAAGCCCACTGTATTTGAAGGCTGTAAAGTTAATGCTGAAAAAGCCAGCATCAGTGTCTTATCACGAGCTCAGTCAAGCCTCCCTTTAAACACCAGTGAATTGGTTTAGAAGCAGAACAGTGAAGCCTGGCAATTTCATTTCTAAGTGAAGCTGCCTTTCAAGGCCTTCAGGGCAGAATTTTAATTCACATTGACTTGTGAGCCTGAGAGTTTGAACAAGCTTGAGAGCTTCAGGAGAAATCAACCCAATCCAACAACTTCCTTATGATTTCAAATTATATAAAACCTTCCCTCAGAACCCAAGGGGTTCACAGGTCACCCAGACCAGGTTTGTCTGAAACATGAGCCAACCTCCATGTGTCTGTCAAGAAATTTCAGCTGTATTTCACATCTGTGGCAGGAATCTGCATGACATGTTTTTCCTTTCTCTCACAACACAGTTGTGGAGCTCTTCTCGTCACAATTCAAGAGTCAAGACCTGTCAATACTGCTTCTTCCTGACTTCCAGAGCGATTCTGAAATGAGAACTGCTTCCCAAACCTTTTGCCACTGGCAGAGGCTAGTGGAAATTAGAGACATCCTGCATGTTTCAGGACTATTACATCACACAGCACCCAGGAGCTTCAAAAAAATACTTTCCACTCCTGTCAGCAATGACAAAAGGCACCAAAGTACTGCTGGGTGACTGCTGCCACTGATGTAGCCCATGTATCCATCTCTGGCAAAGCCACAGATGTGTGCAGAAAGCACTGTTTGAAGAAGTGCCAGTTTCCCTCGCTCACCAACTCATCTTCTTGTTTTCAAATACAGAAAAGTTCATCTTCCTCTTCAAGAGATCAGTTTGACAGACAAATCTTATTGATCCCAAAGTGTGTTATGTCACTTTGTGACCATCTGCCCTTTTATTTAGAGTACTGATTAGAATCTGACCCTGGTGCCAATAGAAATGTAAATATTAACTTGCTTAAACTACTTATATCTGAAAACTGAAAAAGACAAACATGTTTGTTGATTTATACACTGAGCCACTTGGTTCAAATGCTGGAAACTTTCACTGTACCCAGTGCAATGTACACATGCCATTCCTGGAAGTGGCAAGTGTGAGATGATCCACAGCTCCACTTTGTAGGAATTGGAGGGCAGAAATATCAATGATATTTCAGTTAGATCTACAAGAAAGGGAAGTGTCTCGAAGTTGTGTTACTGAGCAACAGACATGGGCAGTGAGAACATGATGGAAAGAACACCATCTGAAACACTAGGAATTATCTGAGAAGAGGCTACAGCTAAGGAACCCATCCCAGAGACTGATTTTTCATGCTAAGCAGGACAAAATTCCACTTTAATCATTCACAGTAATGAGTAAATTACAGAACTTCAATACAGAAATCCATATGCTACAGTGATATGAAACATATGGAAATTGTAATGATGGGATTACAGAACGAAAATTAAAGCAAATACAAAAGTAGGTAGAAGCCAAATAATTTCAAAGAAATGCATACAGGAAATTTGCTGATGAGATAAATTAATCAAAATTGCCCTTTTTTCAGCACTTACATTTCAAGGAAAATCTGGGAACCTACAGAACCAGGATTTAAAGTCATAGGAGTGCCAAACCTCATCTTTATTATCTTGATATCAATTATCTTGATCTGTATGAGCATTTCAGATATGATCATTCAAGTTTGTGCCAATCTAAATAAAGTTACAAGCACATTTGTTGTCCATTTGACACCCAGATCATCTTCCTAATTTGCTGCCCCAACAACTGTATCATTTCATCTCTAGCACCTACCATAAACCATCCTTTGGATTATTTTACACTGAACACTGTACCTAGGCCTACTGAAAGAGCTGGGATTAAGTGATAGCTTTACACCAGGGAACTGAGGAGCTCTGCAAAGATACCTAAAGAATTTAAAAGAACGCATTAAACTTAAATGAAGCAGGAAGCCATCCAAACGGACTTCTGCGGAAACACCAACTGGCTCAGTTGAGCAATCAGTTTAAGGCCAAGTAAATAGGCAGTTGCATCAAAAATAAGGCAGAGACAATACCTGAGCAAGCTAGGACTTAGCCTTGGGTAACTTTTATCAGCAATAGCAAGAAAAGTGGAATGAATGAAGAGAAGCAACCGTCGACAACCAAGAAGGCAAGGACAAGTGTAAAGGCTTTTAACCAGTCATGGGCAAGGAGCGGTGAGACAGACAGTGAACTGGTATGTTCATATCTAGCCTCCAGGATGGGCTCTCTTGTTCTATTCCTTCCTGAATGCTTTCTTAGAACCCTTAAATGAGGATGAGGGAATCAGGCCACAGGCCAGAATTTGCTGTCCTGGCAGTCCAGTTCAGGATACTCTCTCCTGCTGTAACCCAGGTTCCATCTCGATTGTTACCCTCACCATCATATCCAAATAAGAAGAGTTTTCCCATCACATGGTGGCTGTTAATTCAAGATCAGCACAGGCTCCCCATGTCTCCATCTTACCTCTCTGCAGATCAGATAATACAAAGGAGAAAAGAATGAAGGAGCTAAGCACCAAATACAACAGATTCCTTTAGGGAAACCGTGTAAGTGCATCACTTTAGCAAGGGCAAAGAATAATTACAAGAGACCACTTGCTAATATCACATCACTTTCTAATTCACATTTTCTCTGTGTGTCAGCTGCACATAAGCCCTTGCTGATTTCACAATCAGGTACTATAGAAACCAGAAGGCACAGACCTAAAAATGACAGTCATATATGGAAAGTGTATTCTGTGGTATCCTACATAAATTGCTCAGTCTAGCTGCCTGCCTACAAACTACCCTTTTGGTATTCAGGCTGATTTTTAAGCATTTCAAATTTTTTTTTTAAAAATGGGTGAATGTAAAGTCTTTGGGCTGAACAACTTTAATGGGCTCCCACACCCACCAAACCATGCAGATGTGTGTGCTGTAAGACCACGTCCAAGAAGCTGGGCACACTGTGCACTAACACCTCACAGTCTCCACCTCTAAAAAGCACTTACAATCCCATCTGATGATGCTGTATATCCAGAGCAGGAGCTACGTTGATTTTCCCAAAGGGATGCTTGCTAGAAAATCATGATTTTCATAAAAACACGAAGGCCTGCCTTAACTCCTTTTAATATATCTCTAGCAGCAAATAAGACTTAAAAGTCACAGTTACTTAAATAGTCATGTGCTAGAGTGCCCTTGGTCCCCCATTTTCCCTTCACTATTTCTGTGACCTATAATAGGTAAGCAGCACAGGAAGTCACCGTCCTCTTTGAATGGAATTTCTGGCTCGCTCCTTATCAACGGGATGATTATTCAACCCTTGACCTCCTCACAAAACAGTTTAGTAGTGTTGCTGGTGCTTGAACCAAATTTCTCTACTGCAGGTTGACCTAGAGAGAGCAGCACAGCTGCAAGAAGGATCTGCCAAAAAGCCACAGCTCTTCTGTTCTGTCCTTCTCCCCTGTGTTTAGGTTATGTGAAAATACTCACACAATTAGACAGGGAAAGAAGGCCCAGGTAGGATTCTGTATTTCATCTCCACATCTTCCAAGATAATGATTTTCCTAACTGGAGGGAAGGAGAAGAGGGGAAAAGGAAGCTTTTAAAGACAGGGCATATAGTCCCTACTTTTATACCTAACTTAAAGTGACTTTGAAAAAATCCGTATACAAGAAAACCGCAGAATATTCATCTAACAATTTCTCTAGTACTGCTTTTTAAAAAAGGACTCAAAGGCAAAAAAGATTAGAGAATGGTAATTATTCTGGAGTAACTAGAACTCGTCAAGATGCTTTGCCTATACCCACAAACAACAGAATGTGCCCGAGTATTACATACTCAGGTTTGCAAACGGCTAGACAGCCATAGAATATCAAAATGCATGTACAACACCCTAGTTTCTTCTCAAAGGCAGAATCCAGGTGTGATGGACTCTTCCAAGGAAAAACAGAATCAAGAGAGATTACTAGAAAGGCTTGTCACAGACAACGTAAAACTGCCTTTATTTCCTGTCCCTCAAAGGAGAGAAAAGTTGCGGTAGATGGGAAACAGGCAGTAGCCCTCTACCTTCAGCCGCAAGCCCCAGAATAAATGTGCCAAGCGGGTTTCATTACCTGCCAAAAAGATCCATCTTTTACTAGCAAGCATCCATGGAAGTGGACAGAAATGCATGGTTTCTCCTGAGGTGAGCTGTCACTACTTGTTGAAGGTTCTCAGGGCTGGTTGGCAGACCACAAGATAGGACCTTACAAAGACAAGCCTGATCTCCCCCAAAAGCAAGTTCAAAAGAGAATTAGAATGATGGATGTTTGACATCTTGCCTCCAAGAAAGATTAGCTATTCTGCCGTTCTTGGCAGGAGGTTATAGTTAGTAGCTGTGGGATTAGTATTTGAGGAGGGTTGCTTCCACTGGGAGTCAGATATTTTAAGCAACAAAGGAACAGGCATCACCTTACAGTGAGGTGACAAAAGCTCAAGACCAACAGCAGTGGTGGTCCTGTGTCCTCCCTTAGATTTGCTCTGTTGTTTGGCTGCTTCATGAGCCAATTTCAACTCACAAATATGGCAGAAAACTACTCACTCTGTCAAGCAATCAGGGAAAAAATTGATGCAAAGGAGACAGGAACGAGAAAACAGGTGTAGTCAACAATCTGAACCGCCTATCTCCTCTGGACTTGTGGGGTGCAAAGTACATCATATCTTGCCAGTGAAAAACCAACAGAGGATTCTCTCTCCCATCCCAAAGCTCAACAACATCCTACACCTCTCAGTGAAGAGCTGGCCTGTGCAGTCAGGATGGCCACAGCAGTCGATATCATGCAGACTACTTTAGAAGCCTAATCTGGGACATCTGTAGCTAGGCTGGCCCCATATACTCTGATCCTAATTTAAAAAACCTCTCTTCTCTAGAATTGGTAGATAGCATCTTCCTGAGAGAAGAAAAGTTCTAAAGACCCAGAAATAATATCTTAACAGTGAGGCACAGTAATCAGCAACCATGAAAGTAGGAGGGCAGAGCAGTAGGTCTTATAAAGTAATAAATAACAATGCTGCATATAAAAAGAACACATGTATAATAATACATGTGTGATATTTGCTTACTATAATTTAGAATTTGTTGATTCTAGCTGGATTTTGCCAGTATTTCAGGCTCAGTGAGCTGAAGTACTCGAGGTGTGCATGTGAAACAGAACGGAACATACACAGCCTTGAAGGAGAGAAATGTTTTTGAAGACCACCTCTCAAGAGGTGCGCCACAAAAGAACGGCCTACACGAAAAGCTTCCATCAGCTGACTTGACCCAACTTGATTACCAGGGAGGTGATCCTGGCTTCTCTACTCAAGCTTGGTAAGGCACATCTGGAATGCCATGTTCAGTTCTGGGCTCCTCAGTACAAGAGAGACCTGGGGCTCCGGCCCAACAGAGAGCTACAAAGACATTTAAGGGACTGGAGCATCTTTCTTACAACAACAGGCTGAGAAAGTTGGACCCATTCAGCCTTGAGTAGAGACAATCGAGAAGGGACCATCAATGTATAAAAGTATCTAAAGGGGAGGGGTGTCAAGAGGATGGATCCAGGCTCTGCTCAGTGGTGCCAAGCAAGAAAACAAGAGCCAACGGCAGAAACTGATGCACAGAAAGTTCCACCTGAACATGAGGAAGAACTTCTTTATTGTGCAGTGACTGAGAACTGAAACAGACTGTCTACAGAGGAGTCTCCCCTGCTGGAGATATTCAAGAACCATCCAGACACAATCCTGTGCCGTGTGCTCTGGGATGAGCTGCTTGAGCAGGGAGGTTGGACCAGATGACCCACTGTAGTCTCCTCCAACCTGACTCATTCCATGGTTCTGCGATCAACACACAGAATAACTGGAGACAAGGTATACAAAGAAGATTTTTATGATGGAGGTTTTCAGAAGAAGGAAATATTTCTGAGGTCAGCTTATGCTGCAAAGGCTGCCTAGTAGCCCCAAGACAGGTTCATAAAACACATGAAGTGTCAGTAAAACAATAGAGAATCATGTTCCTTACAAAAGCCATTTTATGTTATCAATGTTCTTGTAACAGTTTTATGGAGACTGAGCAAAATACCACAGCCACACTTACTGAAAGTTTCTTCCACAGGCCCTTACAAGCATCCTATAATAACCTACGGTTGAGGCTGGGCACATGTTACATAAAGCACAAAACAATGACCAGACTGACTTGTAGACTAAAGGAATATGGCCAACTGAAAACCTGGAGTCGATACCTTAACATATGAAAGGAATACACCTCTTCTTCCCGATGTAAACAGAGAAATGATAAACCATTCTCTACAAAACCAAACAATTTTTAGGCAGCAACTTCTGAGCTAGATTAAAGTCCCTTATCACGAATTTCAAACTTCCCTCCGTCTTTTAAAACCAGCTATGGTATCAGTTTATGACTCTGATAGATTATTATAAAGTCGAGGAAAAACTGTATGTGCAGCAGCTCCACTGTTATTCCCACAGCTCTGCTGGAAATGGGAAACAGTGTTAACAATCTGCGGTGGTTCAAGTGGTTCATGTGCAAGTCTGTCCAGAGAGATTCCCTGCACCGGGAACGGCAGTGTATCACTGACATCAGTGCACATTTGTCACTTACACGTAAAGTTCAGCACAGCAATTAAAAATTCTACCTTTTGTTAGTTATTAAGAAGCTTAAAAACTCCTTAAAACTGTTTCTTGTTAGCCAGCATTTACTTTGCTTGTTCATTTGTTTTGCTCTAGACAGATGTCTAAGGCAATAGGCTGCTGCAGTGAGAAAATATCAAATACCAAATGGTAATAGGGATGCTGGCACCTCCAAAATAAGAAGAGCTAAAGATTATTCTCAAGACTTCTATTATCTTTTGTCCAAAGACAAGACCTATTATGTCAGCCTACCTCATAAAGGAGGGAAAATATTCTAAAATTTCATAATATGGGAAATGAAACCTCAAACAATTCTAGCAAACAATTTGGAAAAGCTGGCTACAACTAGAAAAGTCCCTAAAGGAGGAATTTTAGTTTTCACTCTAGATCAAATTATTGTGGGAGAAGCACATGAATGCCAAATGTTCAATATAGAAATCCATAATATTTTAAAGCCATCCTTAAATAACATCTAACTCCATGAATAAGATTTTATATCCTTTGGCAGGTCATTAATGAAACCTACTTTAGGAAGTTGCTTGTGGAACACAGAACTAGCATCTCTATTAGGAAATTCTAAGCAGAAACACAAAACTACCTTATCTTAAACACAGTCTAGCTGCAAACCAGAGGCTCAGTTACTCATTTCCAAATGGCTACGTGCTTTGTGGTAGTTCAGTTCTCAGTCACAGAAGCCTCCACACCAAAACTGAAGTAATTATGAATACTACAGTTTCTTAGGTCACATTTTGTATCCTCTAGGTGCCAAAAAAAACCCCAACAAACAACCCACAGGAAAGCTTTGCTTTCTAATCTTCATTTAACCTGGTAACAAATAAAATTGGTGGTCTGCTCTCTTTTGCATACCCATGTACTCTGGTCTTGAGTTACATCTATAAACTGCCTGCTCTTACTGAGTGCCTTCATCAGCCAACCATTCATCTTAATTAAGGCCTGCCCCTGACCTGCCACCTCCCCAGAACTGGCTGCAGTGATAGCTGTCTCAACTCTCTACTGTGACAAAATGCATCTTCATTGCCTGAAATGCACTGCAAACCTCAGCAGCCACAACCCCAACAGTAAAAAAAGGAGGCACAGGAATTCTCAAATATTCCTCGCAATTTACAGTAGCCAAGTACAAAGTGATCCATTTGTGCTACAGATTATTGCACCACTGATTAACCCTTTATAGGTGTGACTCATTTTAGTGTGGCTTGTCATTTAAAACTGACAGGGTCACCACAGCAACATGATTTTAGTCACCCTTACAGATGGAAAGGAAGCAGAGAAGTTGCAAGCACCAACGCAGCTGGCAAAAGAAGTGAGAAAAGTGTTCAAACATACCATTTTGTTGCATACAGACAATTTGCAATGAAAATAAATAATTCCCTGATCACAACTGCCATTTAGCATTATGGCCTGGGAATGGCCATAAGTTTACAAAAGTTCTCACATCACCTAAAAGACTAAAATTGATTTAAAAGCTCCATGAAAAAGCTGTAAATCACCTGTGTTCTGAGCTGTGCTGTGCACAGCAATCCCCAACTTTCCTAGGAGACCAGCCATTGACCAAAAGGCTAATTGAGGCACCAAAACCACGCTGGCTGATTACCTGCTCCTTCACCCATTCATTCCGAGGAGCTGCCCTCATGTGTTGTACACACCATATAGGATCGTGCCCTTAAGCAATACAGAGTAAATTTACCATAGCCACCACGATGTATCAGAAAAAAATTGTCTGCTAAGGTTGATAAATCAGTCAATTACCTGCTTCCTTGGCTTTTATTCTCGTGTAAATGTTTCCAACCTGACATCAGCAATACCTATAAGATGACCTGCACATTGCCAAAATCAACTATTTAAATTACTAGCAAATCCTTAATTACTATAAACAAGATTACAACAGGCTTATTTTAAAAAGGTTTCTAAATACCAAAGTGATAGCTCCAGAAAATAAAGCTCCCTTGCTCTCATTATTTGAGGCTGCTGTTCCCACATTAACTCTGGCTCTGTGTAGGACCCTCGGAGCTCCCTCAGCCCATCTGAACACCACAGCAAGAGCAGCTGCTGTCTCTCCATCACTACTCCTTGCCTGGCATAGCACAAACACAGGGCACGAGGTTCCCAGTCTCTTCTCAACTCCTCCTATGAGGTCTAAACCACCTTCCTCCCCCAGCCATGCACTCCCCTCATGTCTATAAAATAGGGAGAAATCATTAACATACAGAGGAAGGTAAAGACCAGCAAATACTACTGAAGCACTGCAGTTACCGATTTAATCTTCAAGGCAGGGCTGCTTCAATGCCCCTGGTGGGAATCTAAAGAACAGTCCAATTCTCACAGGTGGCAGAGGAGTGTCAAAAACCACAGGCCATTGTCCTTGCCAGTGAGCTGATCTGGGCTAAAAATGGAATATTAAACCTATGGCAAGGTAGATGCACGTGAGCTCAGGAAAAATTTCCCTTTCCATACCTCCTCTCTCACAAGCAATAACAAGAGATTCCCAGGACAGGCTGATGCTTTTTCCTGGTCTTAAAATTAAGAGAGCTAAACACAGTTAAGAGGGAAAAAGAGTTTTACTTCAGTATTTATTTAAGGATCCTCAGGTGCGCCAAAATGCACATCGAAATGCACCCCGAAATCCCCACCGAAGAAAACGGCCACCCATGATGTGATGTGTATGCAATTATTTGCCTTGCAAATTAGCATATCTATCAAAGATTTCACAATAAGAGACTCCAGTGAGACCCCTCATTCAAGGAACCTTCCCCTCTGGATGGGCCTATCTTTGTTTACAGAATGTGTTCTGGAGAGGCCCTTGGTGTGTGGGGTTTCCAGAATGTTTGGTCTTTTGGCTTAAGGGAATATTGGGTCTAAGGGAAGTTATCAAACTTAAAAAATTATAACCAGGTAGGCTAAAAGCACTAAGAATACATAAAAGCTACATAAAAGAGTGTATAAAAGTGGTATAAAAGAAAAAGCAAAAAATCATCATGGCATCAAGGAGAACAGAAAATAGCTAATGCACAGACGCTGAAACCAAAAGAATAATTACATATTTCATGCTTCTTCCTCTACACACATAAGTTATTAAATACTATGCAATGGAACTGGTTTCCTGTATCTCTTGAAAGGCATAGCCAAGTTTTGAAATTGAGAGGTGACAAACTCTGACCAGGGTTTGTACAGGGACAGACTGATGTAAGCCTCGCATAGCTCCGATACTTGAGGAAAGCTCTGTTGGAAGCTTTCAGCAGCACTGTAAAACATACAGCAGCATCCAGAACACTTATAACCATTTAAAGGAGCATGTTTTCCAACTTTTCCCCCACTGACCTCTGACGCTCAGAGGGACAACTGATCTACCAATGCACAACCTCAATGACTTACCTTAGCTTCCCCAAGAAACTACTAAGCGTATCTTTCCTACAGAACCTAACTAGAATACAGGTTCTCTTTTAGACTGAAACTAATTTTTTTGTTTGGTCATATGTGCCTAGGACAGCAGGTTAACTCCCTGGCTTGTACTCCGATGCACTGTACATAACCCACAAAGGTTGAGGAAACAGTATTTCCTTGTCTCTCATGCACAACAAGGTAATCTTTGAGAGCACTTTCTGATGTCTTACTGCTATCACAGAAAACAGAAATTCAGGAAACTTTTGGCTGAAAGAGTAATCACAAGTCCTGCAGAAGAACATGGTATTTCTGATCTGCCTTCTCCACGACTACTTTCTCTAATTTCCTAAACCAAGCCAAAAACGTCAGGGATTATACAAATGGCAACCTTTACTTTTCCTCTTCTCTCCAATGCTTAAAGGCATGTTATATCTTCTCCTGAACCAGTTCCAAATACCTTCTCTTTCTATTAACTTCTGAAACCACCAATAGCATTCAGGGTGTGACACTGATAAAGTACTGCTATTGCCAAAATGAAAAATTGCTATTTCTTTCTCTACTTTCCTACCTTTTCCTGACCAATTTTCTTCAGAAGAAAACTTACCATAAATACTGACGGGCAAAGGGTAAAAAAGAGAAGAATTATCAGTGATAAAGGCAGTGATTACACCACAAGTGGTTTTGAAGAAAGAGAAAAAGAAGAAAAATAGATCTCATCGGTGTAGCATTACTACAAAAGGATTAAAGCTGAAAAAAGCTGTGTGTGAAGCTCTGCCAATAGGTATGAAGATTCTCTAAAGAAAACTTCCTGTTGAGCCACAAGGATAAAGAAAACCAACCAAGCACTCAAAGAGAGCGATCTAATGTCTGCATACTATCCTGCTGAGCCTCCAAACAGCCCCACAATCATCATATACCTCAACAGCTCTGTCACTGCAATCTAGAACTCTTGGACCCAAAAACTGTTTAAGGAACACAGTTATGGCTTACAGGACCAGCAAAATAGCAAGGGAAAAATTCTTGCTTGCCAAAGGGAGATTCTCATCTCCCAGACACAAGGTTAACCTCGGTAGCTTCTGAGGAAGGAAGAAGAACACATTCTATCTGTATCTTTATTGCTGCAGGTGTCTGGCTGGCTGCTCTTCATAGAAAGGACATGCTGGAGTTTGAAAAATTGTCAAAACTGGTTGTGTTTGCCTGCCTTGATGAGATGATGTGCTGTTGTACATCCTGACCTATGCCTACTTTGACTTTGGCTAGCTTGTTATTTCCTTCTCTGAGCATGAATAAGACATCTCAACTTGCCAACAATCCCAGTGGCATCCTGGCAAAAGCAGTTCATGCCACTCGATTCAAAAGAATCACTACCGCTACATATTCAATAATCCAAACACTTCTGTCCGATTGACGCGCAGGACCAGGTTCTCTCCTGTGAGATACCTGGGTATTTGGCAAAGGAAAAACACAGCAAGAGCTCTGATTGTCCCTTGTGTTTTCTAACCCAGCCTCAGCCTGGAGACCAGCTTATCAGCAGCAGCTGGAAATGGCTCTTAACTAGCAATAAGTAGATCAGAATGCATTCCTGCTGTGGCTTCATCTCTAACCCTTCCCATCTCTAATTCACAGCCTATTCCAAGCTGCAGTGATATGAAGATGTATGAAATAACAGGATTATTCCTCTCCTAAAAACATCCCCATGCAATAAGAATCCCCATGTGGGGACCAAGGCAACTTCCATAGCATTTGCATCACCCTAGTACTACAAGGGAGATCAGAAGAAGGCTGCAAAGATGGCCCATTCCTGATAGTAAACATTAGGTTCAATTTAAAAAATAATGTTAAGGGAGCTCACTGAAGTTAAATCATTCTAAATATTGAAGTCAGAAAGGTAGCAGCATCAAATACCATGAACTTTCTTTCCCTTTTATTAACATACAGAAAGAGAAAAACCCACATTAAGCACTCTAAACATTGACTCTTAGAAAAGGACTTTTAAAATACATGAAATTGTTGCTTTAGAACATGTTTATTAAAGATGTTTCGGGCATCAATAAAGTAAAAGAAACAACAAAGTCAGCTAGAAATCCCTGTCATCTTAATATGCAGGTGGCAATAAACAGAACATGGGAAGCCTCAGATCAAGGTGCTGCAGTGCCTGTAATTATCCCTACTGGGCTCACAACCCCTATCAAGGGGTCACAAAGCAAAGGGAGGAGCTCACAAACTGTGTGGATGGCAATATTCAACCACAGCAGGTGACAACAACCAGAGTACCTGCTTTAACAAAGATCTCTTTTGGTTTTGACAAGTTTCTGTTTATTTTTGCTATAAGCAACTTCTGCTGCTCTATTTCTGGTAAATGATGGGCTCCTCACCACTTTCCTCTGCCCCATTACTCACCTGAGGTGTTTTGTTCTCATTAGCTTTCCAACTGGTTCAGAAACAAAAGTTTTAGGTTTCAGATACTGGAATTATTCCCTCCTGTACACGTCACAAGAATCTAGCTGCCTATAATTTAATCTTTTCCTCTCTCCCAAAGTCAGATTAAAACACGGCAAATTATATTCCCTGTGTTTCTAATTCCTCCCACAAGGATGATATTATGGTAACATATCTAAGAGAAGCTTCAAGAAGTGTTTGTTTTGTCGTGCTGTGTTTGCTACCAAAGACAGCTGCTTTCTCTGTCCCTGAGAGGATTGCTTGGGGTTAACAAGCAAAGCCAAATAAGAGAGGATTAGGAAGCTACTCATAGAGGTAGGAGAGCACACAGCAGCAGACCGTGTGGAATAGGCACTGCTCACTCCCAGACACGTGGTTTTAGGCACTGCACCTCAGCTTTCACCCTTAAGAAGTCAGAGGTCACATTAATTAACGTGCAAGCACTCAATTAGAAGTGGACATTCTTCAAACCTTATCTTATTTTAAAGAAATTTAGGATTCTGTGCCAAGCTCCCAGTACAAGAAACTAGTGCTATGGCTACTTAGGGTGCAGACACAGTAGAAATAACAGCAACCTGTTTTGACATTCTGCCTAAAAATCCACCTAAAATTAGATAAAGAGGAAAAGCTAGAAGTGAAGAGGAAGTTTCACGTTCATGTCCAATCCATTCCTGTCTTTTTCTGTTGAACAAACAAACAAACAGGTGTGACAATGGTCGTGGGATTTGATTGTATTTTTCCGAAGTGCCTTGCTCAGCTGAGAGCTCCGTGGGCTTTACCAAAAACTTTTATGCAGGCCAGTAAATGCCTTCGAAGACAACAACTCTGATTCTCCTGAGAGTGTGTCCATAGTAAATACCGCAGCGCTATGTGGTGATATCCGAGGCAGCTGCAGTATACCCACAAGCAGCAGAGCTGAATTAACCTGGGCACGCTGCTGTGATAACGGCCTCCCATACACAAGGCAGCTTATTTAGAGCTTGCTTTGTTATCTCAGCGTGGCACAGCACTGTGCTTGAAGACAATATAAACAATTATGATGCAGCCCATTTAGGCCTTACGGGCAATGTTCGAGTACCTCAAGGTGGGCAGAAGAGCCCCCTTCAGAGTTATTCGCTGTGCAAAGAACTCCCTTTGGCAATGCAGAATTGACAAAAGGGTTATGTCAGCCTTTCCTTTCCAGAATGAGGAGCAGGGTGAGAGCCTGGGGGCAGCAGAAATTAGAGCGGCTCTAGGCTGTTATGCTTACTGTGGTGCCTGAGAAGGGCTCCTCATGGGCTCCAAGTGCCAGAAACACAGAGGCAGACAAGAGGAAGTTCTGCTCCAAACACACAAAGAAATGGGTCCTCAGTCATTAGCTGCCAGGTCTAGATTTGGCATGGTGGTTTATAAAGGGAGAGACTCTGGCTGTGCTTCAGGAAAGCATGCAAACACAGCTACACCACCAGCTGCTATCTAAATACACTTGTCTGCCACTCTCTCTGTTTCTTACTTTTCACTCCAGATAATGATCAGCTAGCTGGGGAAGATCTGTTCGAATTTTAATTTTTGAGATGAGTAATTATTTGTCCTACTACACAAATCAAAGTGAAGTCCAGAAGCTTGCAAAGAATTTGTGTTCATTAAAGTCACACATGGGGATTATTCATTAAGTTAAATACATACTTAGTAAAACCAGCAGTTCTTTTAATCCATCTTTCTAAAAGTTACTTGCCCTGATACAACATCTTACAAAAATCTAGCAGGCACCAAGATTCAAGACACGTCCAAAACATCCATTCAAAATAAGAAGTTGTAATTTTAAAGCAAGCTTGTGCCAAATCTTTTCCCTTTCAGAAACTTCTGGATAAAACTTGAGACCATGAAGGAAAGAATTCTTTGCACCTGCACATAAAGCCCCTGCAACAGAGGAAAACTGCATCCAAGATGCAAACCCCAGATGAGGGCCAGCAGAGCTACAAACCCTTCTTGAGAAAGGGAATCCTTAGAGTACGGCCATGCAGAATTCAAAGGGATGATGACAGTAGCTTGGCTTTGAGTTGCTTCAAAAATGTTATTTCTACCCTAGTGAGAGCACCCCAAATCAAAGAAACAAAACTGCAGATGTTTGGAACCTAATTTCATCTGCTGAAAGTGCTGATTATACCACTCATTACAAGACCACTACCACTTGGTAACCCTTTAATTTTTAGTGGGATTTATTCTAAACAGCAAACGAATCATCAGTCTTGCATTCAACCTTCTCTCTCTTCGTCTGTTGTGCTATCAGCACTAGTCACTCCTTCCCCTCTGCTTCCAGTCCTGCTGTCTAAGCACTGAAAATAATGAGGGAAAGGACTATTTATGCAGCCCAGTTTTTCTCTCTTTACTGAATGCTTCTCAGAGAAAAACAAAAAACCAAACCCAAACATGAATTTTGTGTCATTACAAATTACTCAAACATGGACCCTGTGTGAATCCTTAACCTGCAAAGTTGAACAGGCTTGTCTTAGTGTTAGGCTTAACTTGGATCTCCTCTACTCAGTAAAATTACACCACAAACAAGGAAATCCCTTGAAAGGCAGGAGAAATTTTAAGGAATAGAGCTAACTCCTAAGCTGTTTGGTTTAGATAGGATATTCAAAATATTTGGCGTCTAGATCAAGAAGGATACCAGGTGAGGAAAATAGAAACTGTCTTAGGGAGCATAACACTACCATGAAGGTGACTATAAGCCCGCAAAAAAAGAAAACCTGAAAGACAAGCTTTCATGTGAGCTTATGGGTACAAGTTGCTGAATCCTTCACTACAGTAGCCACAATGGAGTAAGTGCAGCATCTCTCTGTACCTTAGAGCATGTATCCCTTCAAATGAAGTATGGGTCAAGCCTGAGTTTTATTATTTAACTACATTTTAAAAAGAAAATCCCTGGAGAAGGGGATATTATCCACTGTTTTGAAGGTTTTTTTTTTTTCCTTCAGCCCAACAGAATTATTCTTCATGCCCATATCAATACGTAGCATGTATTGTTCAGAGAATACATTTAAAGTAGAACAAAAAAAGGTTTTCCTTTGGGAGGCAGAAAGAGAGAGGAAGAAAACTCACCCTGTCCCATGAAAACTGGATTCTATTACATACTACTGTCTACTTTGCAGTCCAGGTATTTTGCACATTATTATTATTTTTGAAAGGCATATGATAGTTTAGCCTCCAAACATCCTGGAGGGATTTGTATGCGTAAACCCAAATGATACAAATCACTTACCATGAACAGCAAACTAGGCACCAATAAATGCTATACTAAGAAACATTATTTAGAAGATATACTGTTAAAGAACTCCAGAGTCATGCTTGAAAAGCTGCAGTAGTAAAAAGATTCCAGACACAATCCATATCAGCTCTCCCTAGCCATCTGAACTCATGTCCATATTATGATTTCTTTGTGATGTGAAAAGGAAAAAAAAAAAAAAAATAGTCCTCTATACAGTGCTTCATAACAAATCACATGCCTTGTGAAGCTTCATGTTAGAAACCCTTTTAACTTCCAAAAAGTCCTCTTTTGTAGGTCATGCTCTCATTATCTTGCTCTGGGATCTGGTCTGATTAAATTATAGGAAATTACTAATACTTCACTTTGAACAGCCAGCTCCTCCTGGCTCCTCTTCTTCCTTCTTTTTTTTCTAAACTTAATTCCTCCTACTCCTGCCTTCTTATATATGAAAAAGACAACAATCACTCTGCTACAAAGATTAAGTCATACTCATTCTTCATCCATTTCAAAAGTAAAAATGCATTCTGTCTGCATGCTCTTACGTTTCCCATTCCACTGCTCTCCCTGCCGGTTTTCCTGTTTGGCCAACTATAACATTTGCAGTTTTGCTCTAAATATTTGACACCTCTACTCCCTCTAAAATCTCACTCATAAGATCCTAAGGACTTAATTAGCTGAAAGAGCACAACACTGACTCTTCAGTAGCCCAATGTATACCTCAGTGTGATTTATCTACATTTTGTACCATCACACAATACTAAGACATAGCCTGCCATTGTTGTACTTTAGACACTTATCACTGAATCATCTTGTAAAAGTGACTTAGTTCATGTAATTAAAAAAAAAAAAACAGCATACAAATTTAAAGAGACAGACTTTACACGTCAGAAAGGATCCCCATAAAGGGAGAAGGTATTTTGGAAAAGTCTGTGAGGACTTCACTACCGCAAGAGGGACAAAATGAGAAAAGTGTTTTCAGATAGAGTAACGGAGTTGTTACTCAATCCACCAAAAGGCTGCTGCTCATTTGAGAGGTGCATTACAGTGCCACCAGGACAACCATAATGAGAGCATTAAAATTATAAACCTAATCATACCAAGAATAATAATTTTCCCTGTGTGGATCCTCTTGTGGACTATGTGCTATATCAAGATCCCCACAGTGGTAAGAGGTCAAAAACAGTAAACATGTTAGAAGAATAAATAAAACATGTTGGAAGAATAAATAAAAGCTTCCCCTTATGCATGCCATGTGTGCTAGTAAAGTAATAAACTCATCTGAAAGACAAAGATTCCTGTTCCTGGCAAAAGTGTTTTGTCTTGGAGGCAACTCTTAAATACTAAATGACAGTAAAGGCATTCCTGACATTGAGAAGTCTTTTGAAAAACCTATCCAATGCATCCTCTCTTGCTATCAGAAAGTATCAGATGAAGCGAGCTGCAGAAATAAAAAATGAAGGAAGCTCTAAATCACTGTTAATTTACTTGTTTGACAGCATTTTTTTGTCCTCTGATGATATAATCAAGCAATAAAAACACAATATAATAAAAAGCTTCACAGAGTTCAAGTGGTTTTTTACTATATAGAATCCGCTGAACACTTCAACACAGTATCTAGAACATCCAACACTGTACCTGACCATGAAAGCCAGAAGAGTTACAGCCCCCCCATATCAGATATCCAGCTTTTGATATTGAAACTAATACTGTATCAATTCTGCATCTCCTTTTTTAACAAAAGGAATCCAACAGAAACTGCCACTGCAGTTTGTCCGGCACTGAAAACATTCCTCAGAAGCTAGCAGCAGTTCAAACTTCTTAATGTAGCATTTAATTCTGCCTGAGACTCCGTAATAAACGCAGGCTTTGAATAAATGGAATTGCGGCATTCATTCACATATTGCATTGCTGACAAGCCTCTGAGACAGAATCAAACCCCAAGGAGTATCGATTGCTGCACTTAAGGCAACGTAGTGCTCTAGATCTTAAAACATTTACACGAGTGCCTGAAGACTTCCCAAAACTTTTACTTTTCAGGCTGAGCTCTTCCGAGTCACATCGAGCAGTTCAGAGGTAGCAGACTTTCAGGAAGCCTCGGTAAAGAAAATAATGGCCTGAGGTAGAACAGAAAGTGAGGCAACAAGGAGAAGAAAGACAGGGCTGTGTTTACACGTATATTTTTAAAGATTCTTATGCTGAGTAAATGAGAAACAAATATCTAACTGCTAAAGTAGCTGCAAGGGAAAAAACCACCCTAACACACATACACACAGGAATGAGCAAAATTCCTTAAAACATTCCAGTGAAAATGAATTGACCAGTCCAAGTTAGCCACATCCAAATGTAATCATAGGACACGCATGTACTGGGCAAAATTTTAAATTACAGACTTAATTCTGCCATTATAAACCAAGTCTGCACTGCCACAGTATTTAGTTTGGGTATGAACAAGCCATTGTCTATCCAGGAACTCCTAAAGCCCTTTCCTCATTCATTTGTATCTTAAATTAAGAAGGATGCACTTTCTTTTGTGTTTCACAGAGTGTGATTGAAGACATTCTGCTGGCATCTGTGACTAACCAGTTCTCCAAACCTGACTTCTTTATACACAAAAACTCCACTTCACAATACATGTAAATATTGGAGTCTCAAAGGGCCCATCCATCTGACCGAACCCTGAGGTTCATCCTGCTTTGAGCAGGGGACTAGGCCAGATGACCTCCAAAGGACCCTTCCAAACTAAATTATGTTGTAAACAACTCCAGTGACTGAAAGCTCAACCTTAACTCTGCCCTTTTAAGCAGATGCCACTAAAACACACTATTATTGCATCTAATAATATCAATCCTTCTCGTCCTTCAAACACTGAGGCATCGGTAGCTAGCAACTCCCTTGGAACTGAATTAAACTCTTGCAGCAGCCTCGTACATCTCCAGCAAACTCTTGTACAGAGAACTTCTTCACCATAGCGTATTTTTTGGCAGCACAGTCTTCTCAAGTAAAACTACCTCTAAATGTAGGTGGGGGCTGTCCAGTGGAGTCAGTGGGCAGAAGTATAAAATCAGAGTGCTAGTCAGCAGTGACAGCAATCCTCAGGTGCACTGCAGGGTACGTAACAACTTATAGGGAATTAATTAAGGCCTAGAAAGCCTGAGAACACAGCTTCCTACCCAAACTGTGCTAGAGTCGACAAGGATTTGCCAGACTAAGTTACATTTGTTCAGTTACAATATAACATCCACAAATCATTATGGGTATCAACATCTGACTATTTATTTCCCAAACAATTGCAACAGAATCCAAAATATCCCAGGGAGGTACAGTAAGATGCTACAACGTTTAGGTGTCCGGGAGAGCATTCACGCACCAGCAGCAACCTGTAACATGACTTGGGAGTGAATCACAGCGCGGTGCCCTCAGTGGGGGAGAGTCAAGTATGAGCACAGCAGCTGACACCTTCTTCTGGGATGCACGTGGGGCACTTTACATTCTTTTGCCACCACTAATATCTCAAAATGAAATACACCCTCTGTCCCGCCAAGAAATGTGTTGCTAAAACCAGCGAGAATCAGAGAATAAAATCGTATTTTACACTGAGTGCCCATTAAAGCAACATGTTGCTTACAAAAAACAAAACAAAAAAGCCCCCCAAACCAAATCACTATTTACAGCATCAGCACACTGAAATCCAAGGTATTTTCTGAATCTAGAACAGTATTATTCTGAGTAAACTAAAGTATTATCACTGTTGTCAATAATAGCTTGTGGTCCAGTGCAATCTAGTCGCAAAACAAATTAAAATAAATAAATCTCACTGAAAGGTAGCATTCATGTAGGACATATGGTGGGTGTGCCTTTTCAACACCAGGAGAAAAAAAACTCCTCCCATGAACTGAACTAAAAAATTAATCCGAAAGAAGTACAAATTAGGCCGTGTATTTAAAAAAAAAATCTAAAAATATCAAAATAATAACGCACGCCGAACTCTATCTGCACAATGCAGACAATTGTTCCTCGGCCCAGAAAAGCCGTGACTTCCCCCGGCGCGGCGGTCAGGAGGTCGGGGCCGCGGGCGGCCTCAGCCGCAACCCGGAGGCGGGGGCAGCG